>PVKP010009419.1:0-68411 GCA_004027715.1 Plecturocebus donacophilus
AAAAGGGGCCAGAAGCTAACTTGTCCTAAAACAGAACTCTATTTCCCTTCCCTTAACCCACACTTGTTTCTCCCCCATTCTTCTACTCAGTGAGTAGCAGTATCACCTATCTAATCACTCAAGTCAAAAATACATGAAGAGTCTGCACTTCTTTTTCCCTGACTTCTCACATCCAAATTATTACTATGTAAAATTGATTCTACCTGCAAAACATATCCCCTCAATTTCTACCACTACATCATCCAACCCATCATGACCCTTCCCTGCAATACTTAATCTTTCTTTGCATTTCTGCCTCCTCACAATTCATTCTCCACAGGGTCAGCAGAAGGATCTTTTAAAAACAGATGTCACTATACTTAGAGTAAATCCAAACTCCTCCATGCCCTGTACAGCCCCACAGGAACTGATCTCTGCCTGTCTTGGATTTCATGTCTCAGTAACCTACCCTTGCCCACTGACCCTGGCCACTTTGGCCTCTTCTCTGTTCTTGAAATTCTCTTTCTCTTGATCTTTTTGTAATTTTTTTTGTTGTTGTTGCTGTTGGCAATTCATGTTTTAACTTGTATATCCTTAGAGAGGATTTTCCTGGTCTCAATCTAAGATGGCCCCTGCAGCTCTATTACATGCTTCTAATTGTTTACAGAACATTTATTATTCTCTAACATGAACTTATTTATTTTTTGGTATCTGCCTCATCTTGCCAGAATAATAAAATTGGGTCCTTCACTTTATCCACTGCATTTGGAACATGGGCTAGCTTATAATAGTCACTATATAAAAATGTGTTGAATTAGAGTTAATTGAGTAGTGAAGGCTATATATTCAAGAAGACTCAATTTTCTGACAGTGTCTGGATTTGAGACTGTTTCTATAATCTGTCATCACTTTTTTTGATTGGCAGCAAATCAGCCTATGTTCTGGTTAATTGTATGGGTCAACCTGAATAGGTGAAAGGGTACACACATATCTGGTAAAACACTATTTCTGGGCATGTCTGTTAGAATGTTTCCAGAAGAAATTAGGACTTGCATTGGAAGACTAGGGAAAGATCACCTTTACTAATTCGGTTAGGTATCATCTAATCCACTGAGGACTTGAATAGAACAAAAAGATAGAAGTGAACAAATATAATCTCTTCTTTGACCTAGAACATCACTTTCCCCTGTTCCAGGACATCTGTGCTTCTGATTCTCAAACTTTTGGATTTGGACTGAGACTTAACACCATTAGCTTTCCTGATTCTCTGGCCTTCAGACTGAATTATATCATTGGCTTTCCTGGGTCTTCAGCTTGCAGACAGCAGATCCTGGGACTTCCTAGCCTCCAAAATTACATGAGCCAATCCATCATAACAAACCTCTCTTTCTCGCTCTCATCTGTTCATCTGTCTAATCTATCTACTATTGCTTTTGTTTCTCTAGAGACCCCTAATACTAATAATGTATTTCAATTAAATCAGAGAAAAAAATTAAATGATTAACCAACAAAAAGAATTGCCAGATTGATGGACTGTTTCATGTCACACAGAATTTCCTGTTGATAAGATTTTATGGTGACAGTATTTTCCTTAATGATATATTACATAGATGTAAATATGTATAAAGGGTTAGGCCATGAGATTTATATGAGTACTGAGTTAATTCATTATTTATACTATGTCACTAAATTGAATGGACATTTCTGAGAGTGGAAATAGGTTTTATTTATTTATTTATTTTTTCGAGACAGCGTTTTGCTCTTGTTACTCAGGCTGGAGTGTAGTGGTGCGATATCCACTCATTGCAACCTCTGCCTCTTGGGTTCATGATTCTCCTGCCACAGCCTCCTGAGTAGCTGAGATTACAAGCTTGTGCTACTACACCTGGCTAATTTTGCATTTTCAGTAGAAACAAGGTTCACCATGTTGGTCAGGCTGGTCTTGAACTCCTGACCTCTGCCTACCTAGGATTCCCAAAGTGCTGAGATTACAGGTGTGAGCCACCACGGCCAGCCAGATTTTAATTTTCAGACAGATAAAAAAATAGAATTTTCATTTAATTTTAAAACTAATCTGGTTAGAACCAACTAGTTTTGCTCAGTTAATGTGAAGGGGAAAGATCTATAAACAAAGCCAAAAGTAAAAATTAATAAATAAGTGTTTAATATAAAAATAAAGATTTATTTTCTTCAATTATATATTCTTCACTAAGTTTTTCATTTGATTTGACCTCATACTTCAGACTTAGAGATATTTTTATCTCATGAAAGGCAAGACATGCTATTCTAAGAAAACTGCTTCTAAGATCTGAAAAATCTTATTTTTTAATATTCTATTTTGATAAAAATAGAACGATAATTGAAAATGAATAATTCAAAGAAAGAATGTTATCTTTTGCTAAACAGGAATTTCTTCTTTCATTTGATTAAGCATAAAAGCTAGTCAGATTTGGGGAAACGTTTAATTATTTTGTGCATGTTTGGAACTAAATATGGGCCCATTTATATTTCATAGGGCTGAAATTCACAGTTTCACTTTGCTTATTACAAATAATGGTGCCAACTGTGAAATTAATGACTTTTATTTAGTATATCCAGTAAAACCTATGTGAAATTCCATTTCTAACCAAAATTAAAAAACTTTTTATTTTTTATAATTTTACTTCACAGATGAGAAAACAGATTCAGAGAAGCAAATAACTTGACCCAGCATAGTAATAAGTTAGCAAGAGGTTGAGGCTCATAACTTATTGCTGTTTATTTTCCATAACCACTGACTCATCATGTCCCTTGAAGCTCATCTAGCCTGCTTTACTAAATTCAAAGAATGGACAGGCCATGTATTTTCCACATTGGCATTCTATGAGCTCTTTATTCTATTTAAACTGTTTCAATTTTCCATTCATTTTCTTCAAGTACTATGGTTTTGACCTGACTTTATATACCTGTAAAGCATAATATCACTAGAATCCAATATTTTGGATTATTTTCTTGGTTAACTATACAAAGGCTGAGCTATTAAAAATAAAGATAACTTTATTTATACACCAAGAAACAGTCGTCTACTTTAAAGGTAGAAAAATAACTTCTTTTCCTTGATTCTTTTTTAATTTTCCATTTTTAATGCAAATAATGTAAAAATACTGGATATTACGACAATACATATTTAAACAAATAGGATGGAGAGCATACAATGATCATTTTATCTTTGCAAATCAGTGGTTCTAGGGACATGATACTTAGGAAAAGTATTGTACAAGAACAAGTATAACATTACCATCTCAGATATATGATAATTTAAGTGCACATTTCAGTCTATTTATACCCCAAACAATGTCAGGCAATGCACACATCTCTGTTTAAAAATGATTATTTTTCATGATCCTATCATTTATCACCTGAGATTATAGTAAAACATATTTTAATAGAATAGGTTAAGTTGCAGCCATCAGACTATTAGAGATTTTCTAGAAGTCATTCTTTACGGCTCCCTTCTCCTGTTCCACAACCCCCCTTCCTGCTCTTGTCCCCATTTTCAGCAGCTGTGTTATTTACTTGGTTATTATGTTTATATCAAAAGTTCAGTGATCCTGACTGGGCATTAGAAAGTAAATCACAGCTGAGGTCCAGAAGGGCTACCTATAAAGTGCAAGGTACCATTTTAACTTTCCCACATAATAGGTTATTTTGTCATTGGCATTACCGTGCTCTTCAAGCCTTAGCAACAAAGCTAAAATAACTCCATTTGTTTTAGCCACCCTCTGACTGTTGAACTGTAGAACAGTTTTCCTTTTGTTTACTTCTAACGCTTAGAAAAATAAAGTTATTAAGTATAGTTCTGTGATTCTTCTTGTCACTAAAGGTCATCTGCTCTGGCCACAAAGGTTTCTAGGCAGTGAGAAATTGATTTACCCAGAAACAGGGAACCTCGTTTTTAACTTTTCCTAATGGCCTTCACGAGGGGATTAGAACATCTTCCTCAGAAAGGTTGACATGCTTGGGCATAGATGGGGGCGAGCACACTATAAACATGTTATTGTCTTGACTATGAATTGCTTGCCACCTAGATGAATGCTCATCACACTGTCTGGGAGACACTTGTCACAGCCTTTCGAAGACCTGCTTATCATTCATGTGGTCACTTCCATTACCTCTGCTCAGACCATGCTGACCTGCTATTAGTGACTCTAATTTAATTTCCCTCACCAGTGTCATGGGTTATTTCTTCCATTACTTGAGAGATTTAATTTACAGGGTAAACTCCATCACATAAGAGAAGAAATTTTTCTTGACAGTAGGAACAAGTACCTTTTGAAGATTAAGATGATGTTGGCTATTTATCTTGGTCATCTCAGTAGCTGGCAGTTGAAACTTCATCAAATGGTAATATATTCATATATTGATGGTGTCTTGACAGGTATTAAGCATTGTATGTTTTACTGATTTTGTGGAGTCATTTTTTGGTGCTGTTCATTCAGAGAATCTTAACTGACAGGTTCAGGTTTCTCTGGAAACCAGAGAAAGTATAAAAGAACATTCTTTTCCTCTGTTTCCCATATGGACTTCAGAATTCAACTTCCCTAGATTTTATTAAATTATACTATTTCAAAAGAACAGTAGTGGGAAAAATGTCTCAGTTGTTGAGGATCTGATTAAAGGCTTAAAAGGTGTTGTTTTCCTGGTTCTTAGATTTGATTTGAAGAAATGCCTGACAAAGAGCTCCCTTTAAAGTACAAATAATGAAGGCAGAGCTGTGGCACAGCACAGTGGACTCTGAAAAAGTTAAAGTATATTTATGATTTGTTTTTCTATTTTTGCTCACTAATTTCCAGAATGTTTAAACATTTTCACTCATTTTCCCCCCTCAATTATCACCCTTAATTAGCAATTAAGACCTTGTCTAAATGATTTATTCTTTTCTCTAACCTGGCTTATAAACACTCAACAGTATTTACAAATGATCATCACTGTCTTTGGTTTTTGTTTAACTCCCAAATGGCTGGTGCCCTGTGAACTTTAATAAAGAAAAAAATCAAACAAACCAATCTTCATGTTTCTGTGAATATAGATGTTGAGAGAGAAATGAATGTCGATATGTCTAATTTTTCCCCTATTGGTTTTGGCTTTATTGTCCAGGCCCCAAACTTGGGCTTATCCTCAACTCTTCTCTTTTGTTCATACCCTAATCTAATCCTTCAGGAACTACTCTACCTTTAAAACGTATGCAGAATACAAGCACCTCTCCCAAACGTGATTTCTCTAAGGGCCAGTCTGCTGGACTCCACTGGATAACAGGAGGGCAGTGCAGGGAGGCAATAAGAGGGGTGAGGATGCCGAAGTCTGTTTTAAAATTTTAGTCTTAAGAAAAGAGAAAGGAATTATCTTTATGTCCTTTTTTTCAATCTGTAACTCTTCCATGTTTTCCTCTAAGGTTTGAATAATGATTAGTTTAAATCAGTGATGGTAATTTCAACCCCCTTTGTTAGTAGTTGCTGTGAGGTGGCCAAGCGTCTTCATTCTAACCAATGAGACAAACAGAAACTGTGTTGGGGGAACTTCATCCTCAAATTACATAGGGAAAGGCTTCCCCCATCACTTCCATCCTGCTTGGAACTAACATGATATTTGAAGCTAGGACTAACTCATTGTAGGGAGGTAATAGCCTGGGATGCCAAGCCAATATGTGAGAGGCAGAAAGAGCCTGAGTCTTGCTGATATTACAGAGTGACTGAATCCGCAGACTGCCTACTTCTAGAATCCTAGTTAAACAGATAATTAAAAAAGCCACAGTTCATTTGGCTCAGTCCTGCTACCTGAAGCTAAAACTATTTAAAATTGATGTATGCCCATGTAATTGTGCCATGGATTTTTTAGCATTACGCCCCACCCATAGGTAAATGAGGACATTCTTTTTACTTAGAACCTAGTGCACTCAATTTGTCTAAACCATGACTGGAAAGTGCATCATTAGTTATTGAATCTTGTCTCCTAGATGACCTTAGACCAGATCTTACAGGCTTAGTGCTTTCTACTTTCTCTGAGTCACAGGTTAGAGTTTTGTTTAGTGTGTTATAAAACCAGGTCTTCAGCTGTTTCCTGTCTCTGATTCACCAGCATGTACTGTTATGATCCACCTGAATGTCCTAAGTAGTTCTTAGATTTTTGGTTGTATTTTATTTATCCTATATGAGATAATATATGTGAATATTTTTAGTCAATTATTAAGAACTAAATGTGTGTAGTACTATTATTGCTGTTATTACTATCCTCATTTTTATTACTGTTTGTTACTTTGTTTCCTCTTCTACACAATAGCCTTTTACTCCCAGGACCCAGAATTCTGACTAGTATTTTAATGTCCTGGTCCATGTAGGGGTTCCAATGAGGTGTTTCTCATACGTTAGAAATAGGAAAAACATAATTGCCTTCTGACAGTTTATTTGAAAAATTAATGCTGGATAGACCAGAACATGGAAGCATAAAGAATAACCAAGACTATAAAATATAACCTGAATGAATTATTAACATATATAAAGAAAAAGCTATCAATAGAAGTCAAGGGAGAGCTTACTCTGCCGAGGAAAGACAGATACAAGAGAGTTACAGAGTAAAACCTTGCCAGTGTTCTTTGAACCATCTAGGGAAGAGCAAGTGAAATCTTAGCCATTTAATATTCTAGCATATCAAACTTTCTTGGATTATGTAATTACCTTTTCTTCAGGAGTCCCCACCTTTCATAAGAGGATTTTCAAGTGACTTAGACAAAGTCGGTTACTTCCTTAGGAAGCGTTTTATGATTATACTTCTTAAGGGTTTTATGATCTTACTTCTTAGGGGTCAAGTTGTTTCTTAGAGTATGATTTCTTAACAACTTCCAGGAAAAAATACACTTTTTATTCTTCTATTTGGGGAGAAAGAGAGTTGATCTTTGGGATGACAGAATGGAATGTACCTTGAGAGAACCGAATTTCACTCAGAAATTGGACACATAGAGTCATTGACCTTCAGACATTTGAGAAATTGCGGAGCTTCTGAATAGCAGCAATTTTAGACAATTTTAATAAACTCGTCACTTAGTTATCCACCTACAGCTAGAATTTGTAGATATTTAATATTGTTGTAACATATAATTTTTGCTAATTCTTTTCCATTAATGTGTGTACAGTATATTAATTAAAATGAATAATTCATTGTGGGTTTGTTTAATTCTTCCTGGCACTCCTTTGTTCTTGGAAACCCAGAGGAGTAAAATATTACATCTGCTCTTGGGCTTGTCCATGAATGAGTAGATCTAAATGCCTAGTTGGGTAGTGATTAATCAGATCCAGCCTGCCTTGGAGCAGCTGTGTCCAGGACATGTCCCCCTGGAGTTAGAAGTGTAATTTACCTCTAGGGATGGCATATGTCTCAATTTATTTTACAATTTAGCCCAGTGATTTTTTTTAAAGCTTTCAAATGCAGGTGATATTTTGGTAAAAAAACAAAAACAAAAACAAAAAACAAAAAACAAAACAGACTTGTGGTCAAAGATCAAGATTCTAGATCTGTCTCGCCCCACTGATTAACAGACTGACCTTTGGGAAATCACTTGTTAGCCCTACATTATACTCTAGGGTACAGTTTAATACTTTATTCCTTAATTATCTTCCCATGTTGTCAGGAACAGCAAATAAAACAGTATGTATGTGTATGTGTATGTCAGGAACAGCAAATAAAACAGTATATATACACATATAGAAAGAGGATACTGAAATAGGTAAAACATTTTACTTTTCTAATGATGATTCACTATTATCACAGAAGCACTGGGCTATAATTTTCACAGCATACCCTCATGTACAAATTATAAAGTTTTTGTTTTTCTATGCCTAAACAATTTTATTGTGAGTTCTCATTTCATATGATGGAATGACACTTGATCTATGATCACCTGAGGAAATTCCGACATTGCAAAATTTGTCTTAGTAATTTCTGATTTAACTCAGAATTTCTTCTTTCCTTTTTTCCTTTCCTTAAAGTAACTCTGAACCTTAAACATTCTACCCTACAAAACTGTGTTTATGGGTGTCCTTTGTCTGCTCTGGTCGTGTACCAAGCTATTTAATCATCTTATCTTACTCTTCTTTTTCTAGTGGTTTGCCCAGGGGCCGTACCTCTACTGGTGCTTACACTGACAGTCTACATCAAGTTCCACTGCAGTGTCTCTTTGTACCTACTCGGAGAATTTTGCTTTTGTCAGTCCTCAGTGTCACTTCTTTGCCATTCTTGGTTATGTAGGGGGCAGGACTGATGCCTAAGTAGCCTTCTCTTTCCATCCACAATGGGGGACTCTGAGGAGATTTCCCCTCTATAAGAAATTAAGATAGAAGGGAGAAAAAGTGTTTTTTTGTACTCTTGATTCCTCAAATTCACACAGGGTCAGCCACCTCCCTGTGCTTCTACCTCCACATTTTGTTCTGGGGGACCTGTCAAGGTGCAGCTCCATCCCTTTTAAAAATCTTCTTTCTCTTCTGCTATTAAAAAATATCTAGTAGAGTAACAAACTGAGAAGGAATGTGGCTACTGATTATGATAGATCATATACCATTCAAATCTTAAGCCTGGACTGCAGCATTTTGAACTCAACAATAACGAACTTGTAGTCTTACTATGTTAGTTTTCCACTGTGATTTCTCTATGAGTGCTGGGCTAGTGGGGATTTGGTGAAAGTGAAGAAACTCAATGAACAAGGTAAGCAGGGGTGCAAAACACACTCATTATGATCTGTCATACAAATTCATGTTTTCCCAATTTCCTTCTGACAAAAAATCTCATAGCATTGCTCAAAAATGATGATTTCCAAAAACGGTGGAAGCTTTAATATGAACATTTGGCATTTGGATTTTCAAAATACTTTAAAAATATTCCTGCAAGTATAGATTATACATATGACATAAACCATGGTAATTAAGTCTATTTTAATAGATTTTAATGAGTTGTATATTTCCAGTATCCTTACAAAACTGTTTGTTGGGTGACTGCTGTTCTTTAAGGAAGGATGCGTCCTTATAAAATAAAGTGGCATATTATTTAGCAGTGGATGAAAAATCCCTGAAAAGTGCTTATGGACTTCATTGAGGTATTGTGGGTTTCAATTAATGCCAATCACTTACTTGTATACTAGAGGGGCTTACTGAACAGTAAATAATTACCTTTACTTATTTGGGGAAATATGAAATGGAAGTTGGGATATAAATTAAATATAATTTAAAAAATGCTTGGAATTAATAGATAATGTTTTTACTTGATACCATATTTGTAGAAAAAGAAAGATCTTAAGGAATAAGAAATAGGAAATAGGTCAAAGAGATTTCAAGAAATATTAAATATCAAACAATTTGAGTTGGAACACCATTTTTATGAGTTGGTCCTAACAACACACACACACACACACACACACACACACACATACATTTTTCTACAATTTTTATTTTAAATTTGGGGCACATGTGCAGGATATGCAGGTTTGTTACATAGGTAAGCATATATCATGGTGGTTTGCTGCAAAGATTGAACCGTCACCTAGGTATTAAGCTAGCGTCCATTTGCTATTCTTCCTGATGTTTTCCCTCCCTCAATCCCTGCCCAACAGGCCCCAGTGTGTGTGTGTTGTCCCCTACCATATGTCCACGTGTTCTCATCTTTAGCTTCCACTTATAAGTGAGAACATGTGGTGTTTGGTTTTCTGTTCCTGCATTAGTTTACTAAGGATAATGGCTTCCAGCTCCATTCCTGAAAAGGACACAATCTTGTTTCTTTTTATGGCTGCACAGTATTCCATGGTGTATACGTACTACATTTTCTGTATCCAGTCAATCATTGATGAGCATTTAGGTTGATTCCATGTCTTTGCTATTGTGAATAGTGCTGCAATGAATGTATCTTTATAATACAATAATTTATATTGCTTTTAATATTCAGTAATGGGATTGCTGCATCAAATAGTATTTCTGCTTTTAGAACTTTAAGGAATTACCACACTGTCTTCCACAATGGTTGAACTAACTCACATTCCCACCAGCAGTAAAAGTGTTTCTTTTTCTCTGCAACCTTGCCAGCCATTTGTTGTTTCTTGACTTTTTAATAATCACCCTTCTGACTGGTGTGAGATGGTATCTCATTGTGGTTTTGATTTACATTTCTCTAATGATTTTTTTTCATGTTTGTTGGCAGCATAAATATCTTCTTTTAAGAACTGACTGTTCATGTCCTTTGCTCACTTTTTAATGAGGTTGGTTGTTTTTCTTTCTTGTAAATTTGTTTAAGATTTTGCAGACTCTGGATATTATACCTTTGTCAGGTGGATGAATTGCAAAAATTTTCTCCCATTCCATAGGTTCTCTGTTCACTCTGAAGATAGTTTCTTTTGCTGTGTGGAAGCTTTTTAACTAGATCCCATTTGGCAAATTTTGCTTTTGTTACTATTGATTTCGACCTTTCTGTCATAAAATATTTGCCTGTGTCTATGTCTTCAATGGTATTGCCTAGGCTTTCTTCTAGGGCTTTATAGTTTTGGGTTTTACATTTAAGTCTTTAATCCATCTAGAGTTAATTTTTGTGAAAGGTTAGGGAAGAGGTTTACTTTCAATTTTCTGCATATGGCTAGCCAGTTCTTGCAGCACCATTTATTAAATAGAGAATTATTTCCCCATTGCATGCAACAAATACATTTTGATTTTTGTTTTTGTATAGCAGTTATTTTGTGACTGAAACAATGGCCTTATTCCTTGAAGTTAGTCTATTCAGAGCAGGAGGCAAGAAATTAAAAGTAAACAAAAGAAAACAAAGAAAAACCTCCCACAAAATATCATGGTGTAAGTACTGTAATCAAATTATGACCATGTAGTATCAGAATTCTAACGGGAAAACACTAAAATAGCAATCCCTTTATAAAATTGCATTATATCCTTACTAAATTTTAGACTCCAATAATAGTATGAAAATATTTCACAATGTCTTCATACTGACAAAATTTAACTCACTAACACTTTGCAATTACCATCAGCCAGACTCCCTTCAACTAAGAGCATCAAAGTTTCACATTATTCTGTCAGCAATGTACCCATGAGACATGAGTATAGTATAATAAGTCTTTAAAAATACTAGTTTATGTTTATACCATTTCTTAGAAGAGAAATTTTGACAGAAAAGATGTGCTGTTACTTTGAAAAACAAAACAGAACTGCTTTGAAAAATTTAGCTGACATAGCCCATCTGTCTATGTTGGCCTTTTCCTGTGATTAGTAGATTACTAAATCAAAAGCTCAGAGGCAGCCCAGCCCAACCCAGTCTAATCCAGACTATTTTAGCCCAGGCTAGGTATTTTATGCAAATACCTATTAGCTTATTCAGCTTTTGGCATCATTGTCAGTTGCATGCCCTGTTTTTCTTAGCTTTCTCCTAGTATAAACATGGCTAGCTACTAGAAATATAACCATCTAGCAACATAACATAGCATCTCTCTAGTAGCCCGTAGTCAGTCTTCCTTGAGCTTCCTAAATCTCAATCTTTGCCTTTCCAAAGTGGAAGCTGCCGGTATTGCTTTTGCATCAACATGGTGATATCCCTGATATGGGTCCCTGGATTTCTGTCCTTAAGGCAGGGTGAATGGTAGAAGTAGCATATGGACAATAAAACTCTGTTCTGCCAGTACTTCTCCCGAATATTTAACAAAGTAAAAATCGACTGACACTCTTCTTAGGATGATTTATTTTTTATTGATCCCTTAAAACAAGGCTTCACCAACTCTTTACATAGTCTTTTTTCTCTGAGCAATGGTTTCCTTTCGGAGCTCCTGCTTATGAAACAATGATACAACTGCCTGCCACATTTAGAACAACCCAGATTATTGTATTCTGCAGCTGCTATAGTTAGAACTGTCATAAAACAAATGTATTATTTAAACAATAAGAAAATCAGGTCCAGAGGCCCAGAACAATAAAGTGCTATTATTTTGTAATAAATTTTTAATTTTAGATGGTCTCAGAATTACAGAGTAATAGTGAAGAGACTAGAAAGAGTTCCATAACCCTATACTCATTTCCTCTTTTGTTAACAGCTTATGTTACTCTTTATTTGTTATCAATAATAAACCAATCTTGACGAATCGTTATTCATTAAAATCTGTACTTTATTCTGATTTCTTTACTTTTTCTTTTGCTTTGTTCCAGGGTCTTGTCCAGGATACCATATTGAATTTAGTTGTCACATCTCCTTAGGCTCCTCTTGGCTTTGGCTATGACTGAGATGACCTTAACATTTCCCTCAGCTTAACTAGATTTTAGTCAAGTTTCTTGATATCCCTTTTCTTAAAGAATTTACTTTAGAAAATTTGCAATTGTAAATTATTTATTTGTCCCTTTGAAATGTGTGTGAATATTCCAGCCTTTTGCCAATTTTACAGCTCAGGGATGTCTTTCTCAAGGAGCTGGGAACCATCTCTTTGAAACATAAACACGGGAGGAGATAGCACCCCTTTCTACCAGTCTCCATGGGAGGGTAGGAGCTTAGTTTCAGTGGGCTTCAATTACTAAACACAGATGGCTTACAGAGAAAAATATTTGTAAACTCAGAAATATCTCAATGTACACAGTTCATCCCATTGATTAACCTCCCTCTAATGTTTTCCTTTACTCTTCCACTAGCTCATCTCAGTGCTTAAAAACCCTCCAGCCTTTTATTTCAATGGAGGTATGTTCCTTTCTCTCTTATTGCAGTAGAGTTGAATAGAGTCTTCCCTGCCTGTTTTAACTTCATCCAGGGCAATTTTCACTTTGAAAATATTTCCTCAGATGGATATTCCTTTTTTTGGATGACCTTGAAATTTTTGAGAAGTTCTAGTCAGGTATTTTGTAGAATGTCTCTCAATTGGGATTTGTCTGATGTTTTTCTTAATATTTGAACAGTTGCACATTTTTGGGAAAATGCCATAGATGTTTCATTTTTTAACACATCATATCAAAAGTAGATAATATCAACATGACTTACCACAGATGATGCTTAGCTGATTATCTGGCTGAGGTCACTCTTTTCAGGTCTCCAGTCTCATTTTATACTGGACCTATTATGTGCAGCTCACACGTAAAGGGAGTTATGTACCCCTCTTCTTTGGGAGTGGGTATCTACATATATTATGTGGCGTTGTCTTGCATGAGAAAAATGCATTTATTTTCTCCTCCACTTATTAACTTGGTCAATCCTGTATTATATTTTTATGGATATATGGATATTGCTTTTATATTTTGTGTTATCCAGTGCTACTCTATATTGTTGCTCAGCCACTGGGAGTTTCTTCAGTTGACCTCTGTGTCTCTTTGACATACCCTCATCTTTGTAATTATTTGAGTACTTTCTGACAGAACAGGATGTTCTGGACTCTTTGTATATATTTTCTGCCTCTTTCCTGGACTCAGCTATTTTTCTAAGGAACCCTAATTCCTTTTATTTGAGAATGATATCAGAAATAAATGCCTGGGCATTTAGATATGCTAGTTTCTATTTGAGTAGCCTTGGTTCCTCTCAACCCAAAGAGTAAGACAATATATGTGTATACTAATGTGTATATACACATATCTATAAATATTTCTATATGTAGTCATCTATGCGTGTAATAAACTAAAAAAAGCTATCACTAAATCAGTTCATGCTGATATCTCAAAGTCTAATTGGTTAACACATGGATTTTTCTAGCTTCCTCCTTCGGCTTATCTATAAATTTTCACTCCAACAGTGAAAAACCTGGCTGCAATCATTTGCCTTCTATTTACTTAGTTCAGTTTTAATATAGATGTATAGCAGTATCAGAACCTTTAGCTGTTAATTGCCAATTCCTAAGGGAAATAAACTGATCATCTAGAGTTCAGTGCTTATGCACATTTTCTTTTGTCTTTAGTTTTACAGAACCCACTCATTTCCAGAGTTACTTAAGTCAGCACTCTCCCCCATTTGCTTTTTAGTGAAGTTGTTTCAAACATTTGTAATAGAGTCAGATAGTTATTATACATCATACATTCTATCCTGGAATTCATTTGCCTTCTAAATGATTTTTTAAAAAATTTGCGTCCATTGTTTTGCTCTTTGTGATTATTGATTTTAGATCTTCAATCTTTTTAAATATACATATTCAATGCTGTAAACTTCCATCTAAGCATTGCCTTTTTTGCATCCCACTAATTCGTGATAAGTTGTATTTTCGATTTAATTCAAAATATTTTTGTCTTTTCTTGGGGTTTCTTCTTTACCCTTGGGTTATTTGAAAGTGTGTTGTTTAATTTCCCTATACGTGGGAATTGCCTAGTTACATATCTGTTATTGATTTCTAGTTTAATTTCATTCAGTGAGAATGAACATGCTTTGTATATCTATTCCTTTACATTTGTTAAGGTGTGTTCTGTGGCCCAGTCTACCTTGATGAAAGTTTCATGTGAGCTTTAGAAGATGTGTGTTCTACAGTTTTTGATGGAGTAGTATATAAATGTCAATTAGTTGAAATTGATTGGTAGTACTGTTCAGGCCAACTGTACCCGTACTGATCTTCTGCCTGCTAGATATATCAATTATTAAAAGACAGATGCTGAATCCTACAATAATAATAGTATATTTGTCTATTTTTCCTTTTAATTCTATCAGTTTTTGCCTCAGATTTATAATATTCTGTTGTTAGGTGCATACACATTTAGGATTTTGTTTTATTCACTTCTTTATCATTATCTAATGCACCTCTTTATACCTTATAATTTTTCTTGTTCTGAAGTCTGCTTTGTGTGAAATTAAAATAGTGACTCCAGCTTTTATTTGATTAGTGTTAGTATGGCATTTGTTTCTCTGTATCTTAACTTTTAACTTAACTGTCTCTCTATATAGTGTGGGTTTCTTATAAACAACATATGTTTGGTGTGTTTTTGTTAGCCACCCTGGCACTGTCTGCCTTTTAGTTGGTTTCCTTGGATCATTCACGTTTAAAGTGATTTACTGATGTAGTTGGATTAATACTTACCATGTTTGCAACTTTTCTATTCATTACATTTTCTTTCTCCTCTAGATTTATTTGAGTATTTTATGTGATTCCTTTTCCTGTCCTTTCTTAGCATATCTATTACACTTTTTTATTTTTTATTTTTAGTAGTTGCTCTAGAATTTACAATATACATTGTTAAATAATCTAAGTTTATCTTCAAATAACATTATACCACTTAATAGTGTAGCTGTCTTAGATTATTCCAAATTCCTCTCTCCTAGCTATATGAGATTGCTGTCATCACCCAATACATTGTTACTATTATTATTTTAAAAATTATCTTTTAATTTATTAAAATAAGAAAAATGAGAAAATTTTTACCTCTTTATTCCTTTTCTAATGCTCTTCTTTTCCTTAAGTAGATAGATGTTTCTCACATGTTTCTTCTGTCTGAAGAACTTCTTTTAACATTTGTGGCAGAACAAATCTGTTGGCAATAAATTCTTAGTTTTTGTTCATCTCATCATTTTTTTCTTCTTCACTTTTGATGAATAATTTCTCTGGATATATCATTCTAAGTCGGTGGTTTTTTTTTTTTCCTCTCATTTTTACACTTAAATAGTTCAATCCCTTCTTATTTACATGGCTTCTGCAAAAATAATACCCCATAATTTCTACTGTTGTTCTTCTGTAGGTAAGATATTTTTCTCTTCTGGCATTTTCCAAGATTTTCTGTGTTTGGCTTTCTGAACTCGGAAGATGATATCTCTATGTGCAATTCTTTTTGGTATTTATACTACTTTTCTCTGAGCTTCTGTATTTGTGATATAATATTTTCATTAACTTTAGAAATCTTTTGGCAATTACCACCACAAATCTTTCTTCTGCTTTTTTCCCTCTTATCTGGCATTTCAGTTATGCATATCTTACACCTTTTGAAATTATACCTGAGGTTTTAGACGTTTTATTATTATTATTATTATTTCTTTGCATTTATTTAAGGATGTTTCTGTTGATATATCCTTAAGTTGACTGACTCCTGTGCTGAATCTACCAATGAGCCCATTGGAGACATTGTTTTTTCATTTCTGTTGCAGTAAAATGATTTCTCATCTTTATTTTTATTTTTCTGAGAGTTTTCATCTTTCTGCTTAAATTATCTATTTTTATATGTTTTCTATTTTTTCTTATTTTTTTAAACATATTAATCACAGTTACTTAAAGATCCCTGTTTAATAATTATACTGAATCACATATCTGAGTTAGTTTTGATGATTGCTTTGTCTCTTTAGGCTATGTATTTTCTTGCTTTTTGGCATCCCTTGGAATTTTTTGTTGAATGCTGATGTGTTGTAGCAAGAATAAAAACTGCTATAAATAGTTCTTTAATGTGAGAATTTATGCTAATCTGTTAGGAGTTAGACTATTTTAAATATGTACTGAAGCTTAGGTGGCAAAGTCTTCAAATTTATTGTCCTTGTTTTTGTCTCTCTTCTTGACTTTGGGCTTTCCTAAGTATTCCTGCTCAGAGAGAGTCTGGGTCTTGTATATCTTTCAGCTATACACAGTTATTATTCTCAAGTCTTGCTGGTGTGGGGGTAAGGTGTGGCCAGTGTGGAGAGGAGACATTCTGTCATCTTTTGACTAAATCTCATTATTTTAGTGGGCCTGTGTCTCAGGGATGTGACCTTTTGCTGCTGACTCTCCAGTGGTATCACTTTTTCCCCTCTGTCCCTTATCCCCTTAATTGGTTGCAGCTTTCCCAATCTATTTTCTTGAAGCATTGGCCGCTGTTCGGTATGTTTTTCTCCCCTTAGCTGAGACAAAAAAGAAAAGGCTGCAGTAGGAGGTATGCCTTTGCCTAATATGGGGTACATCTCTGGTAAATTCTTTTCCCTTGGAGAGTAGGCCTTTGTTATGGAGAGCACTCTGGGTGTGTTTCATCAGGATTACTTTTCCATTCCTCCTGCTAGAGTTAGGTTGATTTTTTTTTTTTTTTTGAGTTTTTACTATAAGAATCTGGTGAAATTCTTGAAGGTAAAAGCCATGAAAAGTATAGGGGTCCCATTAAGACTGTGACATCCAATTCTGTGAAGAAAGTCAATGGTAGCTTGATGGGGTAGCATTGAATCTGTAAATTACTTTGGGCAGTATGGCCATTTTAACAAAATTGATTCTTCCTAACCATGAACGTGGAATATTTTTCCACGTTCTGTTTGTGTCCTCCCTTATTTCCTTGAGCAGTGGTTTGTAATTCTTTTTGAAGAGGTCCTTCACATCCCTCGTAAGGTATATTCTTAGGTATTTTATTCTCCTCGTAGCAATTGTGAATGGGAGTTCACTCATAATTTGGCTCTCTGTCTGTGTTATTGGTGTATAGGAATGCTTGTGATTTTCGCACAATAATTTTGTATCCTGAGACTTATCTGATGTTGCTTATCAGCTTAAGGAGATTTTGGGCTGAGATGATGGGGTGTTCTAAATATACAATCATGTCATCTGCAAACAGAGACAATTTGACTTCCTCTTTTACTAATTAAATACCCTTTATTTCTTTCTCTTGCCTGATTGCACTGGACAGAACTTCCAATACTGTGTTGAATAGGAGTGGTGAGAGAGGGCATCCTTGCCTGGTGCTGGTTTTCAAAGGGAATGCTTCCAGTTATTGCCCATTCGGTATCATATTGGCTGTGGGTTTGTCATAAATAGCTCTTGTGATTTTTAAATACGTTCCATTAATACCTAGTTTATTGAGAGTTTTTAGCATGAAGGGCTGTTGAATTTTGTCCAAGGCCTTTTCTGCATCTATTGAGATAAACAAAATTGGAAAAAGCTACTTTAAATTTCATATGGAACCTGCATAGCCAAGACAATCCTAATCAAAAAGAACAAAGCTGGAGGCATCATGCTACCTGACTTCAAACTATACTACAAGGCTACAGTAATGAAAACAGCATGGTACTAGTACCAAAACAGGTATATAGACCAATAGAACAGAACAGAGACCTCAGAAATAACACCACACATCTACAACCATCTGATCTTTGAGTAACCTGACAAATACAAGCAATGGAGAAAGGGTTCTCTATTTAATAAATGGTGTTGGGAAAACTGGCTAGCCTTAAGCAGATAGCATGGTATTGGTACCAAAACAGAGATATAGGCCACTGGAACAGAACAGAGGTCTCATAAACAATGCCACACATCTACAACCATCTGATCTTTGACAAACCTGACAAAAACAAGCAATGGAGAAAGGATTCCCTGTTTAATATATTATGTTGAGAAAACTGGCTAGCCATGTGCAGAAAACTGATACTGGACCCCTTCCTTACACTATATACAAAAATTAACTCAAGATGGATTAAAGAGTTAAACCTAAGACCTAAAACCATAAAATCCCTAGAAGAAAACCTAGGCAATACCATTCAGGAAATAGGCATGGGCAAAGACTTCATGACTAAAACACCAAAAACAATGTCAACAAAAGCCAAAATAGACACATAGGATCTAATTAATCTAAAGAACTTCTGCGCAGCAAAAGAAACTATCATCAGAGTGAATAGGCAACCTACAGAATGGGAGAAAATTTTTACAATCTGTCCATCTAACAAAGGGCACAGAATCTACACAGAACTTAAACAAATTTACAAGAAAAAGCAACCCCATCAAAAAGCGGGCAAAGGATATGAATAGACACTTCTCAAAACAAGACATTTATGCAGCCAACAACTATATGAAAAAAGCTCATCATCTCTGGTCGTTAGAGAACTGCAAATCAAAACCACAGTGAAATACCATCTCAGGTCAGTTAGAATGGCAATCATTAAAAAGGAAACAGACTGGGCTTGGTGGTTCACGTCTGTAATCCCAGCACTTTGGGAGGCTGAGGCAGACGGATCTTGAGGCCAAGAGATCGAGACCATCCTGGCCAACATAGTGAAACCCTGTCTCTACTAAAATACAAAAATTAGCTGGGCATGGTGACGTGCACCTATAATTTCAGCTATTCGGGAGGCTGAGGCAGAAGAATTGCTTGCAGCCAGGAGGCGGAGGTTGCATTGAGCCAAGATTGCACCAATGCACTCCAGTGTGGCACCTGGCAAAAGAGCAAGACTGTCTAAAAAAACGTCAGGAAACAACAGATGCTGGAGAGAACTCGGAGAAATTAGAATGCTTTTACACTGTTGGTGGAAGTGAAAATTAGTTCAATCATTGTGGAAGACAGTGTGGTGATTCCACAAGGATCTAGAGCTAGAAATGCCATTTGAAGCAGCAGTTGCTTTACTGGGTATATACCCAAAGGATTATAAATCATTCTGCTATAAAGACATATGAACACATATGTTTACTGTGGCACTTTTCACAATAGCAAAGACTTGGAACCAACTGAAATGCCCATCAATGGTAGACTGGATAAAGAAAATGTGGCACATATACACCATGGAATACTATGCAGCTGTAAAAAATAATGAGTTTGTGTTCTTTGCAGAGACATGAATAAAGCTGGAAACCATCATTCTCAGCAAACTGACACAAGAGCAGAAAACCAGACACTGCATGTTCTCACTCATAAGTGGGAGTTGAACAATGAGAACACATGGACACAGGAAGGGGAACATCACACACCAGGGCCTATTGGGGGGTGGGGGACTAGGGGAAGGATAGCATTAGGAGAAATACCTAATGTAGATGACGGGTTGATGGGTGCAGCAAACCATCATGCAGGTGTATACCTATGTAACAAACCTGCACATTTTGCACATGTACTCCAGAAGTTAAAGTATAATAATTAATAAAAAGACTGTGACATCCAGGAGTTCAGCTTCCAGCAGTTGACCAAAATCACCATTTACTTGTTTGGACCAATTTATGGCTGCAGCAGTTTTGGTTCCAGATAATAGATAGATGTGACTCTCTAGATGTCCCCATTTCTACCGATTTGGGGGTGGCAAATTGTTCTGCAGCCTTAATTTTCCAATGAGTCCAAGAAAAGTAATTGATTTTTAGTTTATTGAGCTGCTGCTGCTTGTAACCATGGGAATAGTGACTTCCAAACTCTTTACATGTCATAACTGAAACTGGGAGTCCATGGATTATTTTCATGTAAATGTCTTGGCCAGTAAAGTCCAAGATGAGACAGATAACTCATTCTTTCGATGTTTCTTATATCCGTAGCTCCAAAAGTTTATAAAGTGGCATGTCTCTCCTCCTACATTTACTTTAAGAAGTAGAGTTAGGAAAAAACAACTCTGTAGCAGGGATGATTTTGGGAGCAAAGAAGCTAAATCACTTGCCAAAGGTGATATGAAAGCATCACAGTAAACATAGACACAGTACTTAACTAATATGTCAAGTGTTCTAGTTTTTGACCCAGTTTTGTACTCTTCCTTTAATTACTCCTAATAGAAGGGAAAAAATGGCTCTATATTTCACTCTGTAAGTGAGAGGCAGGAACTTCCAGGCTAAATGATCCTGTAGCACCTGTGATAACTTTGACGCACGAAGCACCACTCATCATAGCACATCATTTTGCTCATATTCAAAGCACAGTGTTTCTGAACTACTCCAAAAAAGCACAACAGTGAAATCTTTTAAAGCAAGGTCTTTATACATTAGGGATTTGAGAAACATGTCTGTATGAAAACAGAGCTAGAAGCTTTACAATACGTATGCAGTAATATACTCTGTGCATCTTACACATCCTCTAATTTCTGAGGATAGCACTTATACATTGATTTAGAAAATTAAGTGTACCAAGTGAAGGACAGGAACCAAGCAACTTGGTTGAGGGGCAGGACAGTGTGTCTGTAGTACAGTTCTGCCTTTGAAAGAGGCCACGTCAGGGGAGTTTGCAGCTCATAAGCCAAACCTGGTTTCCTAAGTCACACAGGTTCTCCAGTTAGCTAAGCTCAGCCCACTGGTCCCAAAAGTGAGATAAGGAATGTGATTTTGATTGTGCTGCTGACCCAGCAGGGTGAAAGAGTGCTGACAGCACACAGCTTTAGAGCCTGCGGCAGAAGAGCAGCTTACTTGATAAGGTTCAGCAATCCAAAGTGATATGCAGGACGCGTCCCATCTCAGCTGCTACCAGCCACAGCACAGAGTGTCAGCAAAAAGAAAGGCAGATGAATCTCTTTGTTTCCTATTGCTACCTTGGAAGAGCCTATTAACTGCAGTCAGTTGTTATTTTGTAGTATTTCTTTTAAACAGTAAGTAAAGAATATCATTAATTCAAAAACCATTTCCAATTGGCAGAAAAAGTGAAACTGGAATGTGACAAGCGACATCTTTTGGTTAAGAATGATTATCCAGGGAGAAAAAGGCCTTGAGTCATACATGTTACAACATAAGTTTTGAGAAAAGTTTCTTTCAAGGAAGGCTAAATAAATAAAGAGAAAATGTATATGCAAAGAAAATAAACTACTGAGAAAAAGTCATAGAAGCTGAAAATTATAGAGGGTTTTATATTGAATATGAGAAAAATCCATGATGTGGTGACTGAAATAAAAATACAGGAGAATGCCAGGGGTAAATAATTTAAAGTATAGAGGAAATATATATATGTACATACACACATATATATGTATATATATACACACATACACTTAGAATATATATATATGTATATGTATATATATATATATACACATACACACACTTAGAAAAATAAAACTCATGCCTATCATTTGCTTGTTGATTTTTTTTCCCCAGTGTTCCCTGGGCAGGGTGAATCTAAAGGATTCGTTGCTCTTATAAAGACAATTATTGAATTCCTACTATGGAAAAGGCACTGGGGAAAAAGTTTTATGAGTTAGTGTAAAATATCCTCTCTGCCTGAAAGATTTGGGATGCCATGGCTACCAAATCTGCAAATCAGAAACCATGCATGTTGAAATTTGTGGCCATATGAGGAGCAGAGTCACGTGCAATAGGAAAATGAAATTTGGTGGTGTGACAAAAAAAGATTTAACAAGTGAAGAAGCAGCTCTTTTTTCGTTTTTTTTTTTTTTTTTTGAAATAGAGTCTCACTCTGTTGCCCAGGTTGAAGTGAAAAGGTGTGATCTCATAGGTTAGTCTTCATTTTTAATATTTGCTTATTTCTGTGGTGTAAATACTCCCACTGTAGCTAATAAATGTGATGTTGACTATCTATCAAAATCCCTGAAAATCTACCATCAGCTATGCAAATCTATGCAGGACTACTCTAGCAGGCCACTGGATCAGTCAATACTTTGAGCAGTTCTAGCTAAGAAATGCATTTTAAAGAAAATGGAAATTAAGTTGTATGTTAAAGGGAAGATAATATGAAACTAGGTTTTGAAGTGGAGTGAACGCCTATTAATTTCAGATAGAGAACTAGTCATGAGCCCAGACCAGACTTGGAAATGAATGTGAGTGAACAGAACACAATGACAGGTCTGAAGAAAGGGATCTTATATAGGGGTACAAAGTGGGAAGAAGTCACGACACTCCAGATAGTGTCTTAAATGATCCAAGACAAGGGTAGTGTTTTTGCTCAATGTAATGGGAAACTACTGAAAGTTTTAGTTGGCTCTAAGACAAGGTTACAAGGTAGCAAATTATAAAGGTTAGACTAGAAGAGAGTCAATTGAAGGAGTGAACTGAGACCTTAAGTAGGCACCCCAGGAAGCATATTCTGAGATTGAGCATGAAGGTCATTTATTGGGAAGTGCTCTCAGAATCAATACCTGTTGGGAGAATGAAGAAAACAGGTATGGGCAACAGCAGTTGAACTGTAAGGCAGTCACAGCAAAGACCTCAGTCCATCCTCTGGGAACTTGAGCTGGGATAACACTGTTACCAATGTCTCATATTGGGGTGAGGACAGTTGTTCTTTTTATTCTGACAGCAACAGGTTATTAGATGTGAGCTGCTCCCAGAGGGAATGTGACCTTGAGAAGCATCGTTCTTTAGTCAATGGCAAGTCCCAGAGAGGGATTTGCAGCTGAGACCTGCAGACTACCAACACCCCAGGCAGCTGGGGGAATTAATTCTGCAGTCTTGAAATGGAGGATCTGGGTTATACATCCTAGCACTGCATTTCTTTTTCTTAAAATACAGGTAAATTAATGAGAAACTTGTACAGGGTAGAAATGGAATTGGAAAGAAAGATATACCAGTGAGATACATTTCTAGGGTGGATTTTTTTTTTATTACAGTATTACTTTTTCACTTTTACAAGTTCTATTTTGTTCAAAGTAATTTTCACAGTCTCTTGGTTGCTCATTTTGTGATTCTACTTTTATTCCTATTCACTATATTTTTAAACATTATGTTCCCTGTCTGATATTTCAAGTATCTAAAGTACTTAGTGCATAAATCTGATATTTCAAATATCTAAAGTACTTAGTGTTTATTGTTTCCTCATAGTCTTGCTAACGATATGTTATTTCATTGTGTATTTGGTGATATTTGATAATGAGGCCATCTTTACTTGAATATAATCAGTGGGAACCTGGGGGCTGTTACAGAGATACCTTCCTCTAGAGAGGATTTGCAATCACTCTCATCCGGCAGCCAGGTGCTCTCTGGATCTGAGGTTCTTTCCAGGACCCTAGCTCAGTGCAGGTCTCTCAGGTTCAGCTACCTTTACTTGTAGATTTTCACAGTGCTAATCTTCTGTTTTGTCCAGTATTCATTGCTACCTGGTCTCTAATCTCTTTCTATGATTCAGTTTAGTGTGATTTTGTTTTGCTTCATTGTTTTCTTTTAAAGTGGGTAGGTATAGGAGTTTTGCTCACTCTTGGGGAATCCACTGATACCTTCAAGAATGTACCTTATGAAAGAAGTACTTGTTCTAGAGTATGAAGGTACAATGAAATATCTGGTCTGTTATATTCCTGGAAGCCAAAATGGCTGGACACATGGTCTGATAAATATGAAGACTTGAAACAGGAGTTTCAGATTTCTGAATTAGAATACTGAAATCATGATGAACTGAAATGGAAGTCAGGAGAGAAGGTCTTTTTCAAATTGTTTCAGAGGAAGGTAATGAGCTCTAATGTCTTCCACTGTATTCTATGCATGCTATATAAAAGTTTAAATACTCCAGTGTGAACCAATGTTAAATTTATCTGCAAAAATATTTCAAATAAATGCTAGCATAGCTTTCAGGGCTATTTGATAACCTGCAAATAGGACAAATAGATTTAATTTTAGATTTTTAAATCCTTATTATTTTGGGTAATAGAACATTATATTTAGTAAGAAACACTTGAAAGAAATTTGTGATATTTCAGTGCTTTGGATGTTAAAAATGTGATCAGCTGTGAATAGAAGTGGCTTAAATTAGCCAACATTAGCTACTTACATGAAGAAACATATAAATAAAATTTCAAAATGAGACATACGTCACAAATATTTTGGATCTTACATAGAGTACTCCCAAGTAAAGCAAGTTGACTAAATTTACATGAGGTGTTAGGTTAATTTGTAAACCAATTATTTGTTTACTTATACTACACTATTAATTTTGGGCACTTTATAATATGTTTTCATATTTTGTAGGATAAAATATCCTCTTTCCCCATTGCTTTTATTTTCCAGATTGTTTTCCTTGGGTATTATTTTTTAATTTTACATAAACTCTAGAATAAATTTGTTTAGGTTTTCCCCTCTGAAATCTTATATTTTTATTATTAAATTTCTGAATTAACTTGGGGTGATTTATGTATTTATTATGTCTTCCTACCTGAGGACATGACATGACAAGAGCTTTTCATTGATTCAATATTAGTTTTGTCTTTCAGGAGGGTTTAATTGTTGTCATTTTTGTAAATGGGTCTTCTTGCCAGTGTAATGTTAAATTGTTGTGGTGGTGGTGGGAATCCTACTTTATTCCCAATTTTTCAGTTTTTATATGGAATGCATCTGAGGAGGAGTAATATTATGACTGGGCTAGAATTTTTATTTATACTTGCCTTAATACAAAGTCGAAGTTATTTTGGCCATGACACACCAACTCAGTAAAACTTAATTCTTAGATGAAAATCATATATTTACATAATTTTATAAAAACAAATATAACTGTAAAATAACTTTATAAAATAATAATAGAAATAGTAAAATAATAAAAATAACTGAATACAACTTAGTATTTACCTGGGGTATTAAAATTGTCTTTATAAACTTTGTTAGTCTGAGGTAAAATACATTGCATTTTGTAATGGCCCTTATTTCCCAAAATTCATTTAACATGCCACTTGCATATTTTAACTATAAATATTCCATATATATATATACACACATATAATATCATCTGCCACATTCTTTAAATATATACATATGAGATTTTTTCCAATTTTTATATGGAATTCATCTGAGGAGTAGATGCATTAACTTTAATTCTCATATATATATACATTTGAAGAATGTGGCAGATGATATTTTCTAGACAGGTAATAAAATCTCCCTCTCTCATGCTATTACACAATGTGCCCTCAACCCCTCCCTCATCAAAATGTGGTGAATTTGTTTCCCCTTGAATCTGGATGGGCTTGTGTTTGCTTTGACCAATACAGTACTGGAAGGGTAACATCTTGTGACCTCTGAGGTTGGGT
Organism: Plecturocebus donacophilus; assembly: GCA_004027715.1. NCBI lineage: Eukaryota > Metazoa > Chordata > Mammalia > Primates > Pitheciidae > Plecturocebus > Plecturocebus donacophilus. The sequence goes on from PVKP010009419.1 coordinate 25,558, forward strand.
CATAAATGGCATTGCAGCTCCTATCTTACTCATTTGAACATTGTGCTTGGAGCCCCTAGACACCATGTAAGGAGTCTGACTACTTTGAGGTTGCCATAACATGAAGAAGTCAAGCCATGCAGAAAGGCCACAGAGAGGTGCTTCAATCGGCGGTCTTAGTCTTCAAGTCACCTGACCCAGGCACCAGACATCTTAAGATGATCGCAAGTCCCAGCCATCAAACTTCTAGGCTTTGAATCTTTCTGCCTAGGTCTCAGGGATCATGGAGCACAGACAAGCCATTCCCCACTGTGTCCTGCCCAAATTCCTGACCCACTGGAGTCCATCAACAAGGATAATGTTGAACTTTACTGAGACCTGTTTTTCTGGAAAACAATAATGGAAAACAAATCCTTCCACCCCTTTATGTTCTGAGAAATAGCTTACTGCAAAGACCATTTTTCCCCATGTGATATAGATATGATTTATGGATGCTTCCCTTGTTGACCTATGACAAGGCTGGACACAGCCTCCAAATTCTCATTCTTTGTTTCATAAATGATTAACTGAACTGTTTTGTCAGTGTTAACTCAGAAATGAAACACTCCAGGTAGAATTATTTCATCATCAAATTATCAAAAATGTTTTCACTCAGTTGTTTGCTGGATGTTTTGAATAAGGTCTTTTAAAAAGTTCATTAGAGTAAGTGGAATATTTCATGTTATTTTCAAAATTACTTAGTTTCACTGTAGTTGAGCATGGTGTCTATTAATTTTACCTAGGTTCATCTAAAGTGTTATCAATTAAATAAGAGTAACATGATATAAATTGTGTAATTAGTATATAACAGAAACTTGACTTCTAACATTATTGATATGTATTAAACTAAAGAAGAAATACACTAATTGAACATCGATTGTGCACCACGTCTTTCATATCCATTACCTCATTTAATCCACAAAGCAATCCTAAGAAAATGTTTTTAATTACCTTTTTATAGGTGATAAGATGCTCTTCCTCATGATAATTTAATTTCTCCTTTGAAACTTTAATTATCTATAAAATAAAACCCAATCCTTCACATAATAGATGAAGACAAAATCAATACTATGGAAATGGGAAAACATTTCCTTAATGTTTTCATGGGAAAGGTAAGACATGATTTGATCTGATCTGCCTACATTTCTCTGGGTAACAACTAAAATTATAGGAAGAGACAGGATTGTGGTCCACACATACTTAGCTAGGTAGAGAAGCAGTGATAAGGAGTTCTAATCTGTTTTGTGCATGCATTAGCATGATGGCCTTTAGCACATTTTTTGTTCTCTGAGTTTCAGTTAGGCTGGGGGCTACCAGTTGAGAATTTGTCCCCCACAAAATTAATGCTGAGATTTAATTCCCACTGTGGCAATATTGAGAGATGGGGCCTTAAGAGGAGATTGGATCATGACATGATTGGTTTATCCATTCATGGATCAAGGGAGGGGAGCTGGTGGCTTTACAGGAGGAAGAGAGGCCTGAGCTAGCACCCTAGCATGCTCAGCCTCCTCGCCACATGATGCCCTGCGCCTTACCAGCAAAAAGGTTCCCCCTCGTTGCGGACCCTTGACTTGGGACTTCTCAACCTCCATAAATACAAGAAATGAATTTCTTTTCTTTATAAATTACTCAGCCTCAGATATTCTGTGAGCAATGGAAAACTGACTAAGACGTATGTCTCCTATACCCAGCTATAAAATGGAAATGTGAATTCTGACTATGTATAATTCCTGAATATTTTAACATTAAAATTAGACATCAGCTAAGTAGTTCTTGGAAACCGAAGTTTCCAAGTGCTCTATGAAAGCAATGCATGTAAAATTAGAACTTTCATAACCAATGTATGTAGAATCAGAACATGTTCATATATATTATCTCATTTGACCCTCACTTCCAAACCAAATTTGCTGAAATGGTCCATCTGTCTGTAATGTTTCTCAGCTATGAATACAGAAAACTTACCCAGACTTTAAGACTCCTCAAATACCATTTAACCCAAAAGTTTCCTAATCCTAATAATTGTGTGCAATCGCTCCTTCCTTTAAATAAATAAATAACCAACCAACTTTCCTTGGTACTCTGTATCTTTTTTTAATGACACTGTTAACATTTAGAGTTTTGTTTTCTACAAGTCATTTTCCACTTCCAGACTGCAAGCTCCTGGGGAGTGAGGACTGTTTATTTACAGAAACTCTTGTACCCTGTCCTTTGCAGAGAGTGGGAAGCTCAGTACATATTTTTTTTGTCAATTGAATTCCATAAACTGTATTAATGATCTTTCTCGGAGATATTGTGATAACAACTTTTGACTTTGTATATAAAAATGTAGGGTAAATAATAAAATGAATGTTAGTACGCTTCTATCTCTGATTTATCACTCTTGTGAATAATCTCAATTAATTTGATTACGTCCATAGTCCTTGACATGTTATAGGTTTTTATGTCCTTGTTAGTCAAGTTTTATCTATCCAAAGTAATTTTAAGGATACCCTATAATCTTAGGGTATATGAGTAATATTTCTCTTTAGAGAAGATCTAAATTAAATAGATTCCTTGACATCAGTTGTGTATTTTATGCAGTTTCTATTATAGTATCTTCAGGATTATTCTCATCAAAAGAAGTGGTTAAATTCTTTTTTTCTTGGAGGGTCTTGACAGCCTTTGCTGCCACTGGTAGATACTCTGTGGTATGTTCCCAAACAATGTTAGTTCCTTCAGCATCCAGTGCAAATTACCTGAGTACTGAATATACAACCTAGCTCTTTTTTTTTTTTTGACATGGAGTTTTTGCTCTTTTGCCAGGCTGGAGTGCAGTGGCGGGATCTTAGCTCACTGCAAACTTTGTCTCCCGGATTCCAGTGATTTTCCTGCCTTGACTTCCTGAGTAGCTGAAACCCAGTTCTTTTGATATTATTCTCATTCTTTTAATCTTTTATTTTCAGATAGAAAACTTGGAAGAAAATTAAATACATTGCAATTTTAGTTGCTAATTAGCTGCAGATAATGATAGAGCCTTTTTTGTTTTTTTTATGATTGAACCTCTTTCCTCCACTTGATGGCTGAGGTCTGAGATCTCTTAACCTGTGTTTAACCTAACTGATTTGTGCAGGACATGACTGACTTGTTGATGTGATGGGTCACATAACTTTTTTATGAAACTAGTATATCTACAGTCCACCAACCCTGTGGTATGTGATATTTACATATGACATATGATATTTACATATGTCATATCCTCTATGACAATAAAAGTAGAAGGTATTTTGTAAACTGTGGAAGGATGCAAAAGTGCACAGGTTACAGAGTACTGTAACACCTTCTACTGTTAGGTAAGACAATTTAGATGTCTCATTTATCCATAAACGTGTTTTGAGTTCCCATCAGGTTCCAGATACTGTGCAGTTTTCTGGGGACACCGCACTGAACAAAACAGATGTAGTTTTTGCTCTCATGGAACCTGTAACATAGCTGGGCATTAGTTTCTTCATGAAAATGATAATTTTTTCAATTTAAGAATAAATAAATTATAATCTTTCATCGCTTATGATAGTACATAAGTTCCATGAGGGCAGAATCTTTGCCTTTTTTGTATCACTGACTTATCCCAAGTTCCTAGAACAATGTTTGACACACATTAGATTCTCAATAAATATTTGTTGAATGATAGATAAATAAGTACTCTCAACAAACACTTCACTTGTTTAAATTTCTCGTATGTGTTCAGTTTCTTATGGGACCATACAGATGTCACTGAGTGGGGGTGGGAGGTTGGTACAATTTTGTCACAGAAACAGTAGGAAATTATTTTCTTGACTTGAGCTTTCATTTGATAAGCCAAACCTTCAGTGTTCCTCAAACATTTCCTCATCTTTTGGAAATCCCTCAGAGTATTTCTTAGCATGGATAAGGATACAGTTACCACCCACATCTGACTGATTCTTCCCTTCAGGGCCCAGTTGTGCTCATCGGCATCCTCCAGCAATGAGGATGGCACAAACAGGGATGTGTTTGTGCCAAGCACACGGTCTCCTTCTGTTTCTGAAATGCATACACTCATTTCCCCCACTCTGTTTCACCCCAGGAACCCTGAAGTGATGCTGCTTATGCTCTGTGTCTTCGAACCCCTTTTGAGAAGAACATCTGCAAGCAGTGTTCTCTCCACAGAGCTCTAACATAAGTTGCTAAGCCTGGGAGAAGGCACAAGGTAGTCCTTGCTGCTTTCTTGCATTCCTTTTCTTCCTATGTAGACTGATGCTCAGAAATGGTGGACTCAGCATGGCCCAAGCTTAAGCCTCCACTATAGAACTAATCTGATAGCAACATGAGATTCAAAGGCTAGAGAAATTGTCCAGTATTGCAAAACTAGAACATGACAGGGGACTCTTGTTGTTCCCATCTTAGAGATAGAAATTTTGAATATAAATTTTGTTATTGAATCTTACCATCTCAAAACAATTTCTTTTTCCTAACTGTAGAAAACTAAGCATTTGCCTTCAAATAGGCAACTGCCTTTATGGATGAAGAGAAGTTAAACAGGAACATACATTTGTAGATTCTGGCTGCATGTTTTTCTATTAAAAGACAGGTTGAATAAAATTGATAAGAATTTATTAGGCATTTACTTGTGCCTGGCACTGTTGATCATTAAAGGTAGAAGATAGTTGTTGTTAATCTGAAAACAATTTTTTTTTTGTTTGGAAAATGAAGAACTCCCAAATTAAAGGTAGATATTAGTAGATTGTACAGCTACATATGTGATGTAATTTTTGAGTTTTTAAGAAGATCCTCTGAGCCTCTCAATTTCTTATTCTGTATGCTTATACAGGAAACTGTGTTAGGAGAGATGTATTTTTTATTTTTCAGTCAGTTCAATGTAAGGAGTGATCACATTCAACTTTTCCTTAAAGCAGGTTTTCATGGGTTGGTCACAAAGAGGTTGGAGCAATTACCATCAGCACACAGGTTTTCTGAAGAGATGAAGGGAGGGGAAGGAAGATTGATGGCAAGTTGTGGTTACCCTACAAAGTCAATAAAAATCATTTCAGTGAGGATCATATCTAAACCATATAAACATTAAATCAAGAATTAACATCATGAAATGGAGGAGGCCCTACTGAGCCAGAAATCAAGGAATCTTAGAATAAAAAGATTTCATTTCTGACTTTTATTTTCATTGGCTATGTGATTTTGGATGAGTCATTGAAACTGTGGGCTTTCTCATTTTTATGTGTAAAATGAGCAGGCCTCCTAGTCCAGTTCTAAATCCCTGTGATTCAAAGGGCTGGGTTGTGTGGACAGACTTGGAGAAAAAGCAGTGTTGGTTGGAACTGTAAGTTTTGTGGGGAAGATAAGTCTAGAGTTGGACCATCAATTTAGTCAGGAATAAATTATTGGAAAACAAAAGGGAAGGAATTCTAGTAAGAAGGACATGAAGGCTAGAACAACATACAAATTGTGGATCTCAAAAAAAGTGAACTGACTGTCAGAGGTCAGACTGGTTGTAAGAACCTCATGTACTAAATTTTCTAGAATGATCTTTGTGGTTCCAATTAGTCTTCTGCAGTTGTGTCATGAAATATTAAATCTGTATTTTCTTTACTACTGCTTTTATGTGCTAGCTCTCCAGTTCCTTTAAAATTCTCAGCCTACCTGTAAATTTGTTTCAATTACAAACCTCTTGATTACTGCTGTTCTAGTTTCAGTGACTGAGGGATTCTTTCTCCTGTACAAGCCAAGGATCTTTAATAGCTTCTTGCTTTTTTTGAAGCAAGGAATCTTAACTTGGGAAGGGACTTTGGGCTGTGCATTGTATTCTGTGCATCTGTATTTTTGTCCTCTTTCCTAGGCCAGGCTAGGCTTTCCTCATCTCTTCTCTCATAATATCTTTCCATATCTCTATTGTTTCACTGATATTTAAATATCTACCTATGTATCTTCTCACCAAACTCTTGAGTTTCTTCAGAACAGATTTGTTTATTTAAATCTGTAGCTCTAACATAGTGAACAGCACATTGACGTATGTGGGTGAATGAATAAGTTACCTATTGCTAAGCTATATGCCCCATGTTTGAATAGAAAATGTGATCTTGATGTTAAGAATTGAAGGAACTTTTGAATTCAGGTATGTTTTAATACAATACTGCTTTCTAGTTATTCCTTAATATTCCTTGGAATCCAGCTAAATCTCTTAGTGACTGAGAAAAATGTAAAGCCCTATTAGTAAAGAGAAAATATTCAGACCTGAAAGACCTCAAATAGAAGATCAATAGGCTATGAAGGCAATTATCTAATTCATCTGGGTCACCCTCACCTTTATTGCTAGAACTGGCTTTATTTCAATTCAGTCATAAAACTGGTGGGTTATTAGCAAGAAAACAGGCAAGCAGTTCTTTGACTGTAGCTACAGTTAAGAACAATTATGGTATTAAATTCATGGATACTGAAGAGATTAATAGACTTTTCAAGGAGTTTTATGGACAATTTTATATGAATGATAACTGTACTATGTGTTAAGGGAAAAGCCCATATATCTGCATTTCCTTAAATGTGAACAAATTTTGGAAGGAAAAGAAGCCTTCTTGAACAAAGCTATTCTTTCTACTTAAAACTGCCAAAGTCCTAAAAAAGATTAGATAAGGTCAGAATGCAGCCAGCTCCATTAATGCTTTGCATTAAAGTTTTCATTAATCTTCTATAGATTATATGATAATAAGACTATTTTATCTCAAATGATCCTGGCCTGGATTTTGCTTGACACGTGTTTTATTAAGTGCTCTTATCTGCCATCTTAATAATCCAGAGCTAGTATTTATTAAAATTTTTTGTTAAATCACATTTTTCTACACAATTCCCCATTTGCAGAAGTTGAAAGTGTTTTATGGTCACTTTATTAATATATGCTGTCATTCTCTGCTGGAGATGTGTAGATAGTATTTCTCTATTATCCTAGCATGTCCTCCTACTGTGCATCATTATGACTTGTTTCTTCCCAAGACAGTGTCTAGTAGAGGCAGGTTGAAGACTTTTTTGATGGGTGTGGGGAACTACTCAACACTGATTTCTCACCTAAAGGAAAATTAAGAAAATCATAAAATCCACAGAGAATTGTCTAAAAAAGAAATACACTGTTAGACATTTTATAAAGTGATAAAAAATTTAAATTTTTTTATGTATAGGCTTTATGTTATTGAAAACAAATTGGACTTTCATTTTGAAAGGGACATTTTGTAAAAGATAAATAGAATAAAACTATCAGTAGAGTCATTGAGGTGGTTTGGGTGGTTTTGAGTGATTGTTGTACTTAAAGAGTTCACCACTCTATAGGGTAGAATCATCAGCTTTTAAGGTCCCAAGGAACTGATTGACTTTTCAAATTCAAAACATTGATCATATAAACTATTATGACTATTTATTAATTTGTAATGTGTGGTATAACATTACTGAGCAGAATATGAAGGGAAATATAATAAAGCACATTGTCTAGAATATTGCATGAAATGAAGAATATAGGCCAGGCACAGTGGCTCACGCCTGTAATCCTAGCACTTTGGGAGGCCAAGGCAGGCGGATCATGAGGTCAAGAGATTGAGACCATCCTGGACAACATGGTGAAAACCCTCTTCTACTAAAAATACAAAAAATTAGCTGGGCGTGGTGGCACACTCCTGTAATCCCAGCTCCTCAGCAGGCTGAGGCAGGAGAATCACTTGAACCTGGAAAGTAGAGATTGCATTGAGCTGAGATTACGCCACTGCACTCCAGCCTGGAGGCAGAGCAAGACTCCTTCGTAAAAACAAAAGAAACAAAGAAGGAAAAGAAATAAAACATCTTAGTAGGACCCTTAAACTTCTTATATATTTAAAGAGTATATAAGAAATGTTAGCTGCATCTGAAGTAACAAGATGTCTAGGGAAAGGACTTTAACATCCTGAGGTTGTATTTTAAGTGAGTACCTAATTTGAGGAATCCATGAAGGACCCAGTTGTAATTCAGGTCACAAATCACCACAATATGAAGGACAATTAAAAATGCTGTTGGTACAGTGCCTTTAAGATTACAAAATATTTTTATGTATATTAACACTGTTCTGGTGATAAGAATATTGTGTAAATTTGCTATTCAATGTCTGTCTTTTGGGTGCTTTATATAAACATTGATAAATGTTATATAAACACTGATAAAATTTTCATTCCCAGTTCTCATCATCGCAACATACAAGGAAACATTTCTGTGTTTTTTTCTTCTTTTTTTTTTATTTCTTATTTTCTTTGAAATTGTTTCAGTGTTGGAAATTTTATTATCAGCAGTAAATTATTTTCAATTTCAAATAATGTGTTACCTTTGGGAACTTTTCTATTGATGGCTAAACGTATTCATGGCTCACCTAATTGCTTAAGCCCCTTTCCTTTCTCCCAGCCTTCTCTTTAGATTGAAAATAAAAGTATGCTTTTGGTTTAGAACTCTTTTATCATTCCTCTAGAAAACACTTATTTACCACTTATCTGCCCCTGGACAACCCAGAAGCAACAAAAATGGAACATTTATACCTTACATGTATAGCCATGTCCAATATCTGCACCAGGGGAAAAAGACAGTGCCTGATTTATTATTAGGAGCTCCATCTTCATTAACAAGGCAAGTTTTGAAGAACTTAGTTGTTGTATGTCACTACCCCTTGCTCTCTTCTGAAAATAGGTGGTATCTCCCTATTTAATCTTCCCTTCATATGACAGACTATCTCCCTTCATATGACAGGCTTCTTATTCCATTTGGATGTGGGGCTATATACTGGCTCCCTTTCATCCAATTCCTGATATCAATTTTATTTCCTCTTTAAGGAAATGGGCTTGGAACTTCCCTGACTCATACCTTGGACACCTGCTTGAAGCTGATAACTGGCTCCAAAATCTTCACTGGACAACCCTATTTCACATCAGATCCAGGAGCCATCAGTGCCACCCCCATCAGACCAAGATTCACCTAGCATTTTTTAAACTTATCAATATGAATTGCTGCTCTTTTATAAAGAGAGTCCATCCTGTTCCATTTTCCTAAATCCTATCTAACCTGGCCAATGCAAGCTTTAGATTCTACATTGCTAGGGCCCTGGGAGGCTTCGTCCTATGCAGGCAATGCTACCACCTATCTTCTGAACTAGGACGATAACACTCATGTTCTCTGAGTTTGTGTTTAGCATAACTCTTTACCACACTCTCATACAGAATCTGTGCTGTTGACTAACTGGAAGATACCATATTTTCTCCAACATCAGCTTGCTTTCTTCTATTAACTAAATCTTTGATGTTAGCTCTGCTAGCTCTGGGATGTGATTTTACTCTAAGACATGAAATTTCAGTCCAATCTGGGGTCATGTCTACTGTCATATTTTAAAAAAAGATTCTTAGGAGATTTTTCCCTTATGCCATCTTCTCTAAGCAATGTGACAGAAACATAATCAGAGTAAATAATCATTATAAAATTATGTTTTCCTACCAGTACAAATAAAGCCTTTTCAAATTTCAAGATCTTTTCTGGTTAACCCTGTTTAAGACTAGATGGTTTAAAGATACTGCTGCAATTATATATCTAAGTCTCAAATTTTAAGAAGAGATTAATTGCTCATTTAATCTTAAAGCTTCTAAATGAAATAAAGCCCTTTGGTAGAACAAGCTAATCATCCAATTCTAAAAGGTTGTAAATGTAGAGCACATAATAATTACCCAAGCTACTTATTCATGAGCCAAATTCCAAGACCCAGCCTGAGATTCTGAGCCAGCAGCTCACAGTGGGACCCTAGAGTCTGCCTATTTTACAAGTACCTCTGGAGACTTGATGCAGAAGGTTCTGGAAACCTCACATATAGAAACTGTGCCCAAGAGTATGTGGATGGTAGAGGAAGACAAAGCAAGACAATCTTTGCTCTGAGGCAGAGTGAGAGGAAGTGGAATGTTTGTAGAGGTTAGTTTTCTGGCCAGCTCTCATGTTCTCTGGTCTGAGTTGCAGGGAACGTAGAAATGAAAGACGACTTTCACATTTGGTGTTTGGAGAAGATTTTGCCCTGCAGCTTAACATTTGGGATAATTGCAACAGAGTGCAGCATAAAGTCATTTGAAGGGTGAGTTTTCATTGAAGAGGAGTGTTTCTCCCTTAGCAGTGGGCCAGCTTCTGTGTCTTAGGGCACTGGCATAGTGTGACATCAGCACCGGCAGTGGGAGGGCCACTGCAAAGTGACCTTGCTGAGGCATGTTCTCTTTTTCTGATTGTCAGAACAGAAAGAATAGAAGTAGTCCAACACTATGCTGAGGATTGAAAGTATTTAATGACTTTAGATGTTTCGTGAAGGTTTCCTTGACAGGGAAGGGAGAAGCATGCGTTTGAGGGCCTACAACTGGATGAGTTAGAATTGGACAATTGTTATGCACACCTTAGGCTATTGAGCATTGTGTTTTCTAAGACTATATATGTCACTTTCACAAGGGCATGCTTTTAAACTAACTCAAAATAGGGCAGGATGCATTTGAAGCTATGAGAATGTGAGCATTTTTTCAGCACATTTGTGTGAACAATTTCTGTATATGAAGTGATTTTTCTCACCTAGCATAGGTGATTTCTATAGCTGTCTTACAATAGATTTGTTAGGGAAAATCAAATCCTTCACACCTTTACCTAATTCATTCAGCTATTTATAAGATTATAATGTTGAGTAAACCCAAAGCTATGTGTATTAGTCCGTTTTCTTGCTGGTGATAAAGACATACCCAAGACTGGGAAGAAAAAGAGGTTTAATGGACTTGACAGTTCCACTTGGCTAGGGAGGTCTCACAATCATGGGAGAAGATGAAAGGCACTTCTTACATGGTGGTGGCAAGAGAAAGAATGAAAGCCAAGTGAAACAGTTTACCCGTTATCAACCATCAGATCTCATGAGACTTATTCACTACTATGAGAACAGTATGGAAGAAACCACCACCATGGTTCAATTATCTCCTACTAGACCCCTCCCACAACACATGGGAATTATAGGAGTACAATTCAAGATGAGATTTGGGTGGGGACACAGAGCCAAACCATATCACTAGGTATATTGAGTTTCTTTTTTTTTTTTTCCCCAAATAACTGACTCACGTCTATGTGTGAGCATGGCTTCATTGCCCTCTCTTGTCATTCTGTAGCTCTGTCTCTTCTGCTAGAATGTAGTGGGGAAATTGTTATCATTTCCCTGAAAGCTGCACTTCTCAAAGTGCACTCTGTAGACTACCTCATCACAATTCCCTGGGAAGCTTCTTTAGCATGTGAATTCCTGGGCTCTATCGCATTTCTGAATGACAATCTCTGGGAATAAGGGAGGGAATTTACACTTTTAATATTCTCCCAACTGAATCATGGATCTTAAAGTTGAGAAAAATGATCTGAAATGAATATGAGGTAGAAATAAAATAATAATCTCTAATGCTTACATATCATCTCATGTTTCCTAAAGTACTTCCACATGTACAAATGCATTTAATCTTCATGGTATACTAGTGTGGTAGATAGCCTCTATTTCACTTATGATGAAACTTAACAGTGATTGGTGGACTGCCTGGCCCAAAGTAGTAATCAAAATCTGTCTCAAATTTTCTCTGAATCTTAGGGAAAAACCATTTCTGTATTCATTATTTCATTATTTATTTTTAAATTCATCCACCCATTCATCTACTCACCCATCCATCCTTTCCTTTATCTTATTCAACCTCATCTTCAAGAAGTTTATAGTTAAGATAATGATAGAGTACAGTGATAAAGCTGGAGTTGAAAACAAATAAGGACAAAAAAAGTCTAATTGCTTGCTTCATTGAGTATGTTACTGGAGGACACTGTATGGTCTAATGGAGTCTGTTTTTCACCACTTACTCTTCTTGTCCCTGGCCTCATAATATGTAAGTGCTGGGATCTTCCCCTTTTGTACCACTGTTACCTTTTTAGATATGGAAGGACATCCTCATTACAAGGACCTGGGGAGTATATCCTGGACTTCAGTTTATCAAATGTTTCCACACATAAATTAAACTTACTATTGCGGACAATCCTCAGGCAACTTGCTATTGGCTGCCCTTCCTGGATGACAATGATAAGAGAAGCAATCATCGCTTCTTAGCACAGGTGACATCTGGCTACTATATGTACTGCAGGTCCTGAATCAGCTATTGCGTGGTTCCCTGTTGCTAGAAGTAGCTAGTTTCATGAAGCAGATAACCTGCCGCCTCTCCATACCAACTCTTTTGCTTCCTTCATGTGTTCTCCCATTGGGTCCCTCCAGCAACATGTGGGAATTATGGGAGTACAATTCAAGATGAGGTTTGGGTAGGGACACAGAACCAAACCATATCACTATGTAAATTGAGTATTTTTCTTTCTTTTTTTTTTTTTTTTCCAAATAACTGACTCAGGTATATGTGTAGACATGGCTTCCTTGCCCTCTCTTGTCATTCTGTAGCTCTGTGTCTCTTCTGCTAGAATGTGGTGGGGAAGCTATTGTTATATCATTTCCCTTAAATCTGAGTTTCTCAAAGTGCACTCTGTAGACCACCTCATCACAATTCCCCAGAAAACTTCTCTATCACCTGCATCTGATGAAGTCAATTATTTCTTCTAGATGCAGGGCATCCTCTATTTTTTTCCCCATCTATTAAGCTACGTTAGGCCATGGAATCTTGCTGGCATTTGCAGATGGGCAAGAATGTTGTCTTGTTCTTGAAGTAGCAAGGAAGCAAGCTGATTTTACATTTATAAGTCAACTTTATTTGTTAAATTAAGAAAGTAAACTTTGTACTACTTATTTTTAATCTTAAAATATATACGAAACAAATTCCCCTAGTTGTTTTTTTTTGTCAAAAAAGATACATCTTTTCTGAATGTGGCAGAAGTGCTATATAGAATGATGATGATGAAAGTGATTTCAAAGACATTAAGACCACACAAATTTGTACTATGTCTATGTAGAAGTGTAATCTTTCATATTGAATTTAGTTTTGTAACTAAATTTAGTAGCAAAGTGATAAACCACTGACTGTTTTAAGCAGAGCAATATGGGCTTATAAAGAAATGAAACTTCCAGAACTGAAATGGCATTTACATATAAAATAAGCTGAAAAGCAGAATTCCTTGAAAGATAAGAGATTGAATAATAAGCCAACAGAATCAAATGTAATGTGTAAACAGTTTTATATGTCACATGTAAACAGTGATTTGTGGGCTTCTTTTAAAGTGTGCTTTTGTGTTTGGAAGAATACAAGCCCAGTGAAGGATATTTGCTTGCAGATGTTGGCAAATCTATAGCAAAGAAAGTAGTTCAAGTACTGCTTTCCCAGGACATCATAAATCAATACATTTGGGACCTTGCTAATGATATGGAAAGCCAACAGATAGAACAAACAAAGCTGTTAAATATGTTTACCAAAACTTGATTATTTCACAGATATTGCTAACATGGCAATTCTTTTACTATATATGCAATGTAAACATAATGATATGAATAAATAATTGTTTTTTCTACTTGTTGCTAATAAACTAGCTCTGAAATGTATAAAACAAAGTTGAATTGTATTGTTAACAAATATATTTTGAAGTTTAAGTTTTATGGGGAAATGTATTCTGATAGAAGAGCTGAAATGTCATGAGAGCATCCTGGAGTAGTTACACTAAAGAGCTTTGCTGGAATATAAATCAATATGATGCTTCCTTTATCAAGAAAGTCTTACTCTAAACAAGAGAGTCTTTACTATAGGCAAAATTACTGGGTACATCTATAATCCCAGCACTTTGGGAGCCCAAGGCAAGTGGATGGTTTGAGCCCAGGAGTTTAGAACAAACCTGGACAATGTAGGGAGGCCCCATCTCTATTAAAAAATAAAAATAAAAATTAGCCAAGTGTGACAGAGTGCACCTGAAGTCTCAGCTACTTGGGAGGCTCAGGTGGGCGGATCACTTGAGCCTGGGAGGTGGAAGTTGCTGGGAGCTGAGGTTGTGTCACTGCACTCCAGCCTGGGCAACAGAGCCAGACCCTGTTTAAAAAAACAAAAACAAAATCCAACAGCTGAATTAGTTTGCTTAGTGACATAATAAAAAGTACAATAAATTTGATATCATGTCTTCACTATGTGATAATATGAAAGTCAGTCATGACCAACTGTTATTGCATGCTGAGATCCTATGCTGTCAAGGGGAAAAGCTATTTCAATAATGTATGACTACAAAGTAAACTTTTAGTGATTCTGCTGTGTAAAAAACCTGTTGTCTCTATTTAAAAAATGTTTCATTTGGCATTTCGACTTGCTTATTTTTCTGATGTATCTGATAATTTTAATGATTTTGATACTTGTATGCAAGGAAATAAAGCAACTTTTTAAAATGGCAGATAAAATCAAAGAGCAAATATGAAAATTTAGATACTAACAAGAACAGTTTCTACAGATCATTATGACATATTCCAGCTTTCAGTGGTATAAATAATGATCTTGATATTGCACATCTATGAAAAGTTAAAACTGAAAACCTTACAAATCTGATAAGACAATTTGAATTTTCTTTTTTTCTATTTTTTTGAGATGGAGTCTCACTCAGTCTGTTGTCCAGGCTGGAGTGCAGTGGCACAATGTCGATTCACTGCGACCTCCGCCTCCCAGATTTAAGCGGTTCCGCCTCAGCCTCCCAGGTAGCTAAGATTATAGGTGCGTACCACCATGCCAGGCTAATTTTGTATTTTTAGTAGAGAAAGGGTTTCACCATGTTGGCCAGGCTGGTCTCAAACTCCTGACCTCAATTATTCTGTCCATCTTGGCCTCCCAAAGTGCTGGAATTACAGGAGTGAGCCACCGCACAAGGCCTGAATTTTATTTTTCATCAAAAGAAGAACCACATATAAAAATTATGAAACTGGAATTCAATTTTTTCAACAAAGATAATGAAAATTAAACCTTAACTTTATAGGATAAATTATTGGAACTGGCTACAATGAAGGATTGATGATGAATTTTGTAAACAAAACACGTGTTCGTTTTGAATAAGAGTTAAATATATTGAGACTTCAGACTTGCTTTATAATCTCTTCTAAATATTTTCATTAATATACCTCTATAATGCTGGTTACTCTGAGGGCTATTAAAACAAATCATAGAAACCATTTAGAAATACCTTAGCCCCTACAGTAGCACAATGTTAATCCAACTTAGGTAAACATTAAAGAATCAAACTTGAACTTGAAAATTTCAAACTTGAAAGTTTCAGATTTGAAACTTTAAAGATTGATTTGCCAAGTGTTTATTCAAATTGTGCATATAGGCATTTAATAAGAGAAATCAGTTTCACATGTGACTTTTTGTATAGTTACAACTGTGAGGTACATTTTCTGAGTGTGATAGTGAGCTACATTATCTGCCTATATGATTACTTTCAATCAATGCATCAGTTTTCTTTTCTCTATATTATGTTTTTTCTTATTATATTTATTGAAGTGTAATGTCTGTTGACTTTAACAATAATACATTTGAATTTTTTTCTGTATATATTTTAAATTTTATTTTTCTAATAAGTTACACACATTTATAGAACTATTGGTATGTGACAGATTTTAAAACTCATTAGAGTGAGTTATTCACATAAGATAATTGGAGAAGCACAAAGGAGCCAAAGAAAACTACTACAGAAAAGGACAATAGGAAAATGAGCAAATAGGCAGTTTATAGAAAAAGACAGCAAAATTCTAACCTGCATAGGAAGAGGTACTCCAACTCACTAATAATCATAGGAATGCAAATTAAAATAATGATGGAATATACTTTTTTATGTAGTATAATGGTAGAGGTCAGAAAGCTAAATCAACCAATTGTTGGCAATGATATGGGGATACCAGAACTGTTATATACTGCCAGTGAAAATATGGACTGGTTACAGCTATTCTGGAAAGCAATTTGGTACCACTTAGTAAAGTGAAGTGCTTACATATTGACTCAGCAGTTCTGTTCCTCAATAAAAATGCCAAAGAAATTGCCACAGTGGTTTATAATGAAGACATTTCCTATGTTTTGTCTAAGATCCTATTGTTCTCATGGGTGTCCAGGGCCTCTGGTCACTGTCCTGCACCAACAACTTCCCTTGCAACTTATCCTATGTGTGATTTATATCCATGATTACAGTAAACGATTCTGTAGGCCTGCTCAGTTTAGCCATCAGAGGCCACCCGGATTTCCAAGTCCTCCCACTACTGCGGGACTCAGAGGGAGGTTCATTTCCAATTAACTGATTCAGTGGATTGGTTGCCTTTTACCCCAGTACCTACCCTTTCCCCATAGTCAACATTTCCCATGTACATAACATCCATTTATTGTCTGTGTTTATGTTCCTATACAATAGTTGTGTTCCTATACTATACAATACAATACAGTGTATTGTTTTAATATCTATAATTCAGGAGCAAATTACTAATCCAGGGGCTCTCAAGGCTCTGTCCTGAGTCTCAGTTAGCTGCTTAGGCTGTAATGGAAATCCTGAATCCTCCATCCTTGGACAAGTTATCTCTTCTATTTAGCCTCTAACATTGTTCTTTAATCTCTGATCTTAATTAAGCAATTTGATATTTGGTAATTGAATCCCCACTCTCCCCTAATTTGTTAACATATGTCTGTTTCTTAACCTCTCCTTTCATGTTTATATGAACTTCTAAACTGTGTGTTGATACTGACAAAACTACCATTCTTAAAGATCTTTGTTACATATAACATATATAAAATGCACAGAAAGACAAATCTCACATGATCTCACTCATGTGGAATCTACAAATTTGATTTAATAAAAGTCGAGAGTAGAACTGTGGTTATCGGAGTCTGGGGTAGGAAAGAGGATATGGGGAGATGCTAGTCAAAGGATATATAACTATGGTTATTTAGGAGGGGCATTAAAGCAAATGTTCAGAATAGGCAAATAGAGACAGAAGTAGAGAAGTGATTGCTTGGGGCCAGTGGAGGAAGGGAAAGAAGGCTGGAGTGGAGAGACATAGGGATTGACTAGAAATGGTTATGAAGTTTCCCTTTTTGGTAATCAAAATGTTTTAAAGTTGATTGTAGTGATGGATGCAGAACTCTGTGAATACCATTGGATTGTACTTGGTAAATGTGTATCTTACATGATATGGGAATTATATCTCAATAAAGCTGTTTAAAATAATAATCTAGTAAAGTGTGTTGGTAATTGCAGCAAAACCTAAAAATTAAAAAAACTAAAATAGAAAAAAGGTGGTTTCAAGTTCAGTTTGCAAAAATCATCTGCCTTTTCATATATCAGCAAATAAAGAAAAATAGGAAAGCTTCAGACGATATCATTTTTAAAAGCATTAAAAAATACAAATACATTTAACAATATATTATCTGGGGACTATATATTACATATATATATATTATTTATATTTATATATTATATATAATATATAATGGCAATTTGCTCTATAGCAACATAGTAGCATAGTTAATGCACATATAACTGGAGAGAAGATATGTCAAAACATTCTGTAATCAATATACATACATGATACACTTGGAGCAACAATGTAACTGCAAAGGCAAAACTGAGCCTTACTGGTGGCTCCAATTCCACCATAGGAATTCGGCATCTTCTTCACTGTTCCTTTCCTGTAATGTCATCTGTGCTCTGTGCTACTCATCCTCTGGTCTTTTTATTTTTTATTGATAGTTCCTCTTATATGGCTCAGAACACACAAAAGAAGATTAGTGGCTTTTAAAGGTCCCTCTCTACCCTAAGATTCTATGAGTCTATGTTGCTATGGATCAGTGAATAACAACTGGAAGATTGTTGGTTTACAAGAAAAAACAACTCAGAATAACACAACAGATAAGAAAAAGCTTTTTCATGCTGAGATAACTCCAAGTCACCAGAGACCATAGCATATCATTTTGGGGAAAATGACCTAGAGAAAAAAGTCAGAAGAATTGTACTGTTTAGTTCAAAAAAAATATTGTTCAGATTTTTCAGTGTTTAGTTAGCAAAGTTAGTATGGGAACAAACATCTAGAAAAATTAGTAAATGCCTTGTCCACTTCTCTTTTTGGGAAACTCTTTTTCTTTTTTTTTCAGTATGAATTTTTCTTTTTCATGAACTGATTCCATGAAATTATGTTGTGAATTTATTTGAATAGGTCTTGTACCTAATGAAAAAGATTCCAATGCTTTCTGCTAGTAGATTCTATCACAGAAAAACCACTCGCACCCAAATTAAGTCATATTAGGTGATGTGTTAAAATGGAAGTAAATGTCTTTCTCCAGTACCTTGTTTCTCTGCTACTCTTTAGTTTTTTTTTTTATTTTCAAAAAGCATCTTTTCCCTAAACAGACTCTGATATCACATCAATGTGAAGAAATAGTGCATAAACTAGTGATGGAAGTTTATCCTTATCCTAGCCTGTTGGGAAATACCCTCTAACCTGTCACTCTTCTCTGTAAAACTGAGACTAATTTAAAGATAAATTGTCCAGAGCTACTGTGAACCAGAAGCAAAGATAAAGTTAATGGGAATCTGATTCAATTTATAAAAATCTGATTTACCCACAGCTTTGCAGTGGCACATTTATAACATCAAATGAGGAACATTTGTACTAAAGGAAACAACAAATTTCTTGAGCTTTCATTATGAAAAGAAATCAAATTGTGAGGAAGGACAAGATTTATAGGCAATTACTCAATATCAACATGGCTGACATGTTCAACTATAGCTGGTTAGAAAAAAATAATTAAATTCCTTGAACCATAAGCTTGTTCTCTCTCTTTTTTTTTAATCACAAGACTGACTGAGGGAAGTAGAATAGTGATTGGTATATTGTGAGGTAAGACAGGAATTTCATACATTTTAGAAGAGCTGTGATGGTAAGAGTTAAAATTGACTATTTGATAAGTCTCTTAAACAGAAACAGCTTATGAACATCCTTGCACTTTCTTGCAATTTGCAGGTCCCTTCCAGTTACTTGTAATCATTTGACTTTCTTGCAAATAGGTTGAGATAGAAGTGACTACTGGGCCAATACATTTACAAACAGGTGTAAGTTCTCCACTCTCTACCTTTCTCTGTCACAGTGGAATCTTCGGCTGCCAGGATGGCTGAAAGAGTACATGGAAGAGAAGCTTCACTGACTTGCACTGATGTGCAGATGAATCAGAAATAAGTCCCTTTTTTGATGTTAAGCCACTTAAGTTTGGGGGTTAATTTGTTACTGTGGCATAAACCAGTGTGTACTGATTACTGTGACTTCATAGATGATGCTAATTCAGTCTTCAGATTAATTTTATTGCTCTATCATCTTTTCAAGCATTTCATTTTACTCTTTAAAAACAGAAATGTTTTAGGGAGGTAAAGTGAATAGAAGACAAATTCTCATTGTTCCTAACTTCTCATTCCATTTTAAAGCTTTCGTTTTTGTTTCAGAAATTGTTTAATAGGATCGCATTCAATACCACTAGATATAGGTAAAAATATGAAGGCTTGTGCAAGGGCACTATTTTTACCAGAATTTTCATCAATTGACTATTTTATATCTATATGTAGAAACATCTTTCAATCAAATCAGTCTATATGCTCCAAGATTGGTATTAAATTTATAAAACAGATATATACACAAATGCCTAAAAAGATCTGACAGTTTATTAACAGGCACTGGGTGTTAACTTCCAGTCAAGTGAGGGAATATATAGTCCTGCTAAGTTTTTTTTTTCCAAATGTTCTAGGAATAGGAAGCATACATACTATTAAAATGTGAATTTTTATTCTGCTCTTGATAGGTGTGGAAATTTAGGAAGTGATTTTAAACACAAAATCCAGTATAAAAGGCAAAATTTTACCTAATAATTTCAAATACAGATGCAATGTGCATGCATTTGCTAATGTCGGGTTGCAAATTGTGCACTTAATTCATTAACAAGTATGTAATGAAATTATCAAGATTATTATTGTTTGAAATAATCATTAAATTATTATCAGATTTACGTGCAATGATTCTTTCAATTTCACTACAGCCCTATGAGAGATTTACTGTCATTATCTCTAATTTCAAATGAACTTGAGAAGAAGTAGAAGGAGTAGTAACTTGCTTGAGGCCACACGGCTAGGGAGTGATGTAGTCAGGCTCTGAATATGGGATACTTAGTTCCAGAGTCTTCCCTCTTAAGCCCTACATTTTACTAAGTCGACTTCTACTTGTACTAAAAATATTCCTACTTGTCAGTATTGTGTGAAGCACTTCATGGATGATATTTCAATTATATCACTGTAACTATATGTATTCATATCCTAATTTTAAAAGGTAAGAATACAGGAAAGAAAATAAATGTTAACTAACTGGACCAAAATCACACTGCAAACCAGTGGTGCTGGGTGTTGAGTTCAGATCATTCTTAAAGAGAAATCAGTTTGATTTCCAAATGATGGGGTAGACAAAACAATGGTTCTCAAAAAAACTCATGATACAGTGCAAGATCCTGTGCAAATAATAAATGTGGCAAAGTCTTTGTGGCTGTCCAATATACAAAAGCATAGTCTTCACTCACTTTTTTAGTAGGATTGTTAGATTTAGGAAACACACACACACACACACACACACACACACACACACACACCACCTCTCAGTTAAGAGCCAGGAGGCAGAGAAACTCTAGGCAGACAGGGACAGTTCCCTGGCAAAACCTCACTTCAAACTGAAAAGCCTGAAAACAGTGGCCCAAAGGGAGAACTTCTATCCTTGTGTGCCTGCTCTTTCCTGATTGATACTTTCTGAATAATGTCTTTTTACCAATCAAATGTTACCTTTTCTAAAACTATCTATGATCCACCCCTCTCCCATCCCGTGCCTACAAAGACCCCAGACAGCCAGTAGAGAGAAGTGGCTGGACATCAGGGAGAAGTGACTTGACTTCAGAGACGGCAGCTGGACATTGTAAAGTGACAACTTGACTTCAGAAGAGAGAGGGAGAAAAGTGGCTTGACTTCAGGAAAGAGTGACCTGCCCTTTCTGTCTCCTCTCTAGCTCTCCTCTCTCCTGAGAGATGCTTTCATTGCCCAATAAAATTCTCCACATTTACCATCCTTAAATTCATCCATGTGATCTCATTCCTCTTGGGCACCGGACAAAATTTGGGATGTACCAACTGCAGGTACCCAAAATAGCTGTCATACTGGCCCTTTGACCTCTCTGGAGGACAGCAGCCCCATGTGGTAAGGAGGCAATAGGTCCACTGAGCTGATAACACGTGCTGTCTGTGGATGGTGGAGCTAACATGCTCTCTGGGGCTGTGGGCTGGCAGGCACCCCCATCTGGATGCTGCTGTGAGGCCTGCATGGAGTTTGCTCCTGCCAGCACCAAAGCGGCGGGCTGGTTCCTGCACTCACTCACTCAAGTTCCTGGACTTGTTTGCTTGTGTGCTCCCACTCATGAGGTGTTGAGCAGGGCAGGCTGAGGAAACTGGTCAGGCCTGTAGCAAGTCCCAAAAAGGGGTCAAGAAAATATCCTGCCTCAGTATAATTATGTCCTATGTAATATTTGAGATATAATTACACTAAAAAATTCATTATTTATCTGAAATTTATATGAAACTGAGTCTATTTTATTTGGCAATCCTATTTTCTAGAAGGTTTCTCATGTGTACTTTTACTTCATAATTATTTACCACACTCAAGGCACAACTCCTTTTTGTTGTTTCTTTGGAGTAAAGGCAGCATAAAAATCTCTAGTCCATTATTGCTAGATATTTACCAAGAATTGACTAGGAAGATGGGATGAGATAGTTGCTAATCCTTCCAGCATATGGGATATATAAACATGGGCAGTCATAGAAATTATTTTTTGCATCAATCTCTGTAACAATGTGTCAGCTTCTCCTGCTTATAAATGTAGGCACAAATGCTCATAGTGCAAAAAGTTACATATTTACCAGTATTTCACACACGTAAACTTGAAAGATAATGTTAACCTTCTTAAAGTCACACACATAATAGCAATAGATATTGCTGGATTAGGCTTCTGGTAATCAAATTGTTGTTTTGTTAACATCACTCAAAAATGTATATATTAGATTCTAAGAACATCTCTCAGTTTTAATATAAATTACTGTGTAAATCTTAGCTGCGTCATATGTTCATCTCTTCATTCCTAACAAATCACAAAGTAGTTTGAATATAGAAACACTTCAAAGATTTGATTAAAAGTAGTACATTATCATTGTTTTATCATTCTTATTCGTTAAAAAAACCTGTCTCTTTTCTATTTATTCTCTATTCTTTCCTTTCTTGGTTTGGGGGCTATGGAGAGCATTAATTGCTATATGAAAAACAACAATCTCTAGTAACAAAATGTCTGTTCTGGGGTGAAATGTCTGCTAAAGGAACATTAAATAAAATTAGAAACTTGTAGTTGCTTTAGAAAAATTTTCCAAGATGTGCTTTACCCGTCTCTGTTAAGTATTAAAATCATCTGAATGACCCTGAGACTAGTTCAGTCATTTCCAATTTTCCTTCATTCTGGCTCATCTTCTCCTCTGAAGCTCCTTGTTAAAGTGTGAAAATAACTTGTGTTGTTTTTCGTCTTCACTGGAATGATTAAACTCACTTATATTGACATAAAGTTTGTAAAAAGGAATACATTATACTCTGTAAGTGTGAATTTTATAATAAGAACAATACACAAAGGAAAAAGGACCAAGCATTTTTCATTGCAGAAATAGGGTAGGGAAAGACTGAAGTAATCATTTGATTTCAACAAATCATGTCTCACTTTCATCATCTTTCATCATCTTGGCTCCATCCAAGAGGTCTGAGGGCTGGCAGGGGCTAATAGCAGACTTCCTACTTATCTGTACAATATCAAAAATTCATACATTTTAAGTCTTTTAATCTTTTCCTTTTTTTTTTTCTGGAGTTTTCTTGATGAATTGTGAAATGGACTGAGTTGAAATCAGAACCATGGCAAGTTGATTATTTACTTATCAAAAACATCTGAAAATAAGATTTCTTTTTAAATAAAATGCAAAATAAAATGTATCTAACTAAATCATTTCTTTAATTTAAATATCACAATGGTATACTTTATCTGTATGTTGTTTGTATTTCCTTATAGCAATGACTGAGTTTGTTAAGAAAGAGTTTAATGTTGCTGTCTGACTTGGTTAATTCAGAGGAAAAAGCCCCCAGGACAGTGTTTGAGAACATTTCCCAACAAAAAGGCAGAAATTCCTAGTAGATACAGTGGTCAGTCATCTTCAGTAGGAAAGAGTGTCCTACATTCCTCACTTTACTAATTCTGGGAGAGTTATCCTGGAAGGATGTTAAACTGCATGGCTATACATCATCTCCATCAACATGTTTATCATCTGTATATAGATTTTCCCATACTCATGTAGGTTTATGTACAACTTTCAAACTCTGGAGGTATTCTTAACGTTAAGAAAGGAATGCAGTAAGTCATTCTCATTATTGCATAGGAGAACTCCTTTTTAACTTGTACGGCCCAGTTAGTGGGCTTCTTCGTAGCACTCCAGAGAATGACAGAATTCAGAAAATTCAATTCCAGATGCATGGACTCAGTGTAATCTTTTCAAGTCAGAGTACATTGGTACCTGGGGAAACATCACACGAAATTATGTGCACTGGATAGCTTTTATAGAGCTCATTATCAAATGGGAACATTAGGCAGGAATCTGGCAGAGAAAATGTAATCAGGATTTATAATTAAGTGAGAACAGAATTTATAAACTTGATTATAATTGTAGGGTTTCTAGGCCATTTTCCAAATATCAACCACATGCACTGCAAATATAAAATAAGAATTTGTATACTAAGAATTCTTTATTGTGATTTCAGTAGCAGTCCTGGAAGCTTTGACAGATTTAATCTCAGACTAAAAAAAAAAAAATTGCAATCCTTCCAAAGAAAGTCTGGTTAAAGGGTATTTCTGGTAGATCCAGTCTAGAAGTATTTAAAATAATTGACATAACTCAAAATAACTACTGAAGCTGAAATTCATTACTTTTTAAAAATTGAAACTGTTAGTACTGCCATCTTTAGATGAAAGAATCTTTGACAGATAGTCCCAGAGCAAAAGTTCACATATTTTACAGGTATCTCTTTTCCTGGTACAACTAAAAATAGTTTTTTGGTGTCCTTTAATTTGTTTCATTGCTGATTCTCTTAGGAGTTTACAAACAATACAGTTTTTTGGAACTGGCAGCAAAGAGGCTGTAGGCATTTCAGCTGCTGAGAACAACAGATAAATGTAGTAGTCACTAGCTGCTGTAGAAGCAAAGGCTTGGATTTAGGGTGACTCATTGCTCAATGAAGACAAAATATATAACATCTAGCCAACAAGATGAAGGAGAGTATAATGCATAATAGTTCAGACTTGGGTTTTTATACTCAGACTGATTTGAATGTATAACCTGGCTATGTTACTTACTAGCTATGAGAATGTGGTATTATTATACTAAACCTAAGATTCAGAGTCCTCATGTATCAAATGGGGCTAATAAAGCCAAATTTTTATGAGGTTCAAAAGTAACATGTAAAATATATTCCTGATACATAGTGGATGTTCATATAATGTAACCTATTTTCATTTTTACTATTTTACTGAAAAATTGTTAGCTGAGATTTTAGTCATCTCTATATCCATGCATTCTTTAAAAGGATATTAAAATTCTTCTCTGACTGCACATAGTATATATGTGTACCTGTTTGTTAAGATATATAAGTAGGTACTAGGGTTTTATAATAGGGATAGAAAAATAAGTACAGATATTAATTATAGCACTATGTTAAGGTTAAATATAGGAAACACTTTAAAGACTTGAGATCCCTGATTTTGGTTGTAAATAAAAATCAAAGTTATTGACCACCTCAAAGTACCCTGATTTCATGGGCCTTAAAATCTGTTGAGTGAGGCAGAAGGTATTCACCCATGGAAAGCTGGGCCAGAAAAAGGCAGTGCATTACTGATGGCCAAAAGGGTAACCCAGAATGGAGCTGCATGACCAGAGATGGAACAACCTGGACTAGAGGAACATGGTGGCCCGCACACAGCAGCTGTGTGGTGAGCCTCCCCGAGCTTACGTCTCTTCTGGGAAATGTGGGTAATTGCGTGGAAATCAGGCCTCACAGAGCTCTCACAGAAAACCACCCACCCCCAACAGTGAACTAAGTAGGGCATTCATCGTAGGAACCAATAATGTAACTCATCATGAAAATCTAAATAAACATAGTGGAAAATGAACAAAAACAGATCCGCTTTCCCTCCAAAAAAAGAATGTGAAATTATTCATTAAGAAATATTTTTTAAGCCTTCTTTTTGTAATCTGCTAGATTAATTTTTGGAAGAGAGTTCTGGCTGCTCCTACTGCAGCTGGTAGGGCATAGCTGATAGGGGTCCCTGTGCTGGGCTGCAGCAGGAAGACGCTGGCAGCGATAATGCCGTGGGTTTTGCTGTCTGTCAGTTTACTGACAGGATTCCTTTTACCAGACAGAGAAGATTTCATGGTATATGAACTTTTTGTTTGGTTTTGTATGGTTCCTAGGAATTTAATGTTAAACATGTAAAGCACATTGTTGTATTTTTGGTTTTCCCTGCCTGTACTTCTAGGGTTGCAATGATCCCAATCTATTATAATGGGAACACATATATACTCACACAGTGGAAGATACATATTAAGAATAATTTTTTGTACAGATATGTGAATGTGAGGATGGCAGGAGTAATAAAAAAGAGCTGCCGAAGTTTGGTTTGATCTGTGTTGGAGCCTGAGGAATCTGTCCTGTGAGTTCTTTCTGGAAAATTCTTTCTTATTCAGTGCTACATTTCGGCATCTAACATAGGCCTTGAAACATGGCGAGTACCCAGTGACATAGTGACAATAACAAAAATGCATTCTGACATGGTGAACTGCACATAAATGAATAGCAAAAGAGTAATTATCATTCACTGAATGCTAACTACAGGTTGGGTAGTATTTCAAATAACATGCATGTATTATTTCATTTTATCCTGAGAAAACCTCTATAAGGTAGGCAGTTATTTTGACCACACTTAAATTATTAAGTAACTGAGTCACAGAGTGGTAAATTAACTTGTTTATAGAAATGTAACTAAGACGTGACAGAGAAAGATGAGAATTCAGCTGGATATACCAGAAAGCCCTGGATTTAACTAGGCAAGCCTTGACACTCTCAGAGTAAAGAGATTGGATCAGTGTGTCTGTCGACGCTGAGGAAGGGCCTATTCCTGTAGTTGTAATTCTCTTAACTAAATCCAGGTAAGAGACCAAATATGGAAAGGACAGTTTTTTAAAGTATCATCTCTCTCTTTTATAAAACAGAGCTATGTTTACTATTGTTACTGAGATTCAAGCTTTAAAATATTTTGTTTAGTATCGGACAAAATACACTTCAATTCACTATGCAGGCTATTTATTCTTTAAAATAAAATGCTTTTACTTCTTGCTTATTCCCTCTGCTTTTGCTCACTGTGCTTTTGTCACAGTGGTCTTCTTTCTCCTCCTCAAACATGCCAAGTCTGTGCCTGACTTCGGGCCTTTATTTTGCCTATTTCTTATGCCTGGTATGTTCTATGAACAAATACATATGTTAATAATATAAATTTTAAAATATCAGAAAGCATTACTTGTGAAGATAATTTAAACAAGGTAAGGTAAACCTTATCTGTCTTGTTCACCATAGTACCACAGGCCTGGCACATGTCCCAGAGCTGGCCCTTGATACCCACATGTTAAATGTTGATAGAATGAAGAATGAATGCGTATTGAATTGAGTTGTTTTGGAATGCATTCTTTGCAGCTCCAACCCTTTAACCATGGACCTTGGTTTGTAAAAGAATATATGGGGTTGGGTGCTGCTTTTGGCAAGTACTGATCATCCTGCTGAGTGATGCCACAGCTGGAGGGTCATAGTTTGCCTTATGCCAGATTGAAGAGTGTCATACCATCCTCACCTGGTCCATCCATAATTCTTGGAATCTGGAATTTATATTTAATTACCAGAATTTATATTTACTAACTACCTTTCACTAGTATATTCTATGAAAATTATACTGATAAATACCTTGATTCAAAATTCTCTTAATCCACTTTTCTAGGAATATAAAAGCAAACAAGCAAGAAAAATAAAAAAAACCTAAACCTCACTACCAAGCTACTGATACTGAAAAGTCTATAGTCATAATTTTCTTTCTTTATACTCATACTTTTCTAGCTGTAAAAGTTGTTCAATCAATAGTGTGATCTAAAAGCTATCCTCAGTAAGAGTTTATTAAAATGAAGCTCTGTGGCAGGTAGAATTTGATGGTGGACTTTGCCATGGCTATTATTCTTGTGATTATGTTATCTTACATACTAAAAGGGACTTTGCAGGTATAGTCAGTGGACCTTAAGAAAGGAGGATTATTGGGATGGACCTAATATGATCACATGAGCCCTTTTTAGCATAGCGGTGTAGCAGAAGTTAGAGAGCTCCAAAGTGTATGTAGTACTTGCCCCATTGTGGCTTTGAAGATAAGTGCATAAGAAGGAATTTTGGTGACCTCTAAAAAGAGAGAGCAGTAAGAAAATGGGGATCTCTGTCCTATAGCCATAAGAAACTGGTTGCCAGTTACCTGTTTCCCATGTCATACTGATTTCAGTTCTTTTGGATATATATCCAGTAATGGGATGGCTGGATAATATGATAGGTATATTTTCAAATATTTGAGGAACCTCCATGCTGTGATACCACACAATGGCTGTACCAATTTATATTCTTACCAACAATGTGTAAGTGTTCTCTTTTCTCCATATCATTGCCAACACTTAACTTTTGTCTTTTTGGTAATAGCCATCCTAACAGCTGTGAGGTGATATATCATGGTGGTTTTAATTTGCATTTTTCTGACAGTGATGTTGAACATTTTTTCATATACCTGTTGATCATTCGTGTGTCTTCTTTTACGAAATGTTTACTCAGGTCCTTGGCCCATTTTAAATTGAATTATTTGTTTTCTTTGTTATTGAATTGCTTTTGTTCCTGATATATGTAAGATAATGACCCCTTATCAGATGCATGATTTGTAATTTTTTTCTATCAATTTGTAGGTTGTCTCTTCAGTTTTCTGGCTATGCAAAAGCTTTTTAGTTTGATGCATTCTCATTTGTCTATTTTTGCTTTTGTTGCTTATGCTTTGAGGGCTCATACCCAAAAATAGTCATTTCCCAGACAGTTATCATAGGCTTTTCCCCTTCATTTTATTCTAGTAGTTTCATATTTCCAGTTCATGTTTAAGTCCTCAATCCATTTTGATTTGGTTATTTTACTGTATGAGATAAGGGTTTAATTTCATTTTTCTGCATGTGAATATCCAGTTTTCCCAATATAATTTATTGAAAAGGCAATTCTTTATCGTTGTATGTTCTTGGCATTTTTGTTGAAAATCAGACTGTCAATGCACAGATTTATTTCTGGGTTTTCCGTTCTGTTCCATTGATCTATGTGTGTAAGCCAGGCACAGAAAGACAATTATCAGCCATGCTGTTTTGAGTGTTATATATCTGTAGTACATTTTTTAGTCAGATAGTTTGTTCTTTTTGCTCAGGATCATTTTGACTTTCTGAGCTCATTTGTAGTTGTATACAAATTTTAAGATTGTTTTTCTATCTTTGTGAAAAATTTCCTGGAATTTTGATAAGGGTTGCATTGAATCTGTAGATTGCTTTGGCCAGTACAGACACTTTATATGAATTCTTTCAATATATTCAAGATATGTGGAATATCTTTCCATTTATTTGTATCTTCTTCAATTTCTTGCATCAGAGTTTGTAATCTTCAGTGTACAGGGTTTCACCTCCTTGATTAGGTTTATTTATAAGAATTTTATTCATTTCTTTTTGTAGCTATTGTTAATGGAATTTTAAAAAATTATTTTTTGAATAGTTTCTTGTTAGTGTATAGAAATGCTACTGATTTTTGTATGTTGATTTTGTATCCTGTTACTTTATTAAATTTATTTCAGTAGTCCTGTTTTTATTTGGTGGAGTGTTTA
Organism: Plecturocebus donacophilus; assembly: GCA_004027715.1. Taxonomy (NCBI): domain Eukaryota; kingdom Metazoa; phylum Chordata; class Mammalia; order Primates; family Pitheciidae; genus Plecturocebus; species Plecturocebus donacophilus. Next base: position 54,677 of record PVKP010009419.1, read on the forward strand.
GGGTTTTCTCTCCATAAAATTATGTCATCTGCAAGCATGGACAACTTAAAACCTTTTATTTCTTTCTGCTGCCTAAGTTCTCTGTCTGGGACACTCAGTACTATGTTGAATAGAAATCGTAAGAGTGGGCATCTTTGTGTTATTTCTTAACTTAGAGGAAAATCTTTCAGTTTTTCGCTGTTGAATATGATGCTAGCTGTGGGTTTGCCACATATGATTTTTACTATGTTGAGATACAGTCCTTCTATACCTAATTTGTTAAGGTTTTTATTTTTCATAAAAGGATGGTAAATTTTGTCAAATGCTTTTTACCTGAATCTACTGAGATAATTATGTAGTTTTTAATCTTTTATTTTATTAATGTGGTGTATCACATTTGTAGATTTTCATATGTTAATTCATTATTGCATTTCTAAGACAAATCCCACTTGATCACGGTGAATGACCTCTCAGTAACAATTTTTACAACATTCCTTTTCTCCTGTTCTATCTATTGCCCATGTCTACTTCTTCCACTTCCAATCTATCCTCAAATTTTGCTAGTACTTTATCAGTGTTCGCTTCTTGTTCTTCTTTCCTCTTTCTTCCTGATTCTCCATTCAAGCAACAAATAATCTTAGTGGAGCATGGGAAGGGAGAAGAGACTTGAAGTGGGGCGAATCAGAATCCTCTTTAGTAACAGAAGTTTACTGTAAGGTTGGGAGATCTTATTTCTTCTTATTTTTTAATTCCATCACAGATATTTACCAATAGTACCAAATCCAATAGAGGAAAACCAAAAAGTAACTTCTAGACTATGTAAAATTTTAGAGCAAGGAGGCATAATATTTCTAAACCTGTGGCTACCAATTGCTTTTTTTGGGCGCAGGACATTTATTAAAGATTGCTATGGGGCTGTGAAAGGGAGGGAAAGGAAGAAGAATTGGCTAGGGAGAAGTTGTACCACAGTCACTCCCTCAAATTTCATTAGCAGACCCTATGAGGAGCTGGCTGTGATGGTCTTTTGGAGCTTTCTGTAGGGAGAAAGGAGCAGGATTTTTGCATTCTCACATTGATGTGGGACTTACAAGCCATTAAGGGACACTACTTTTGCAGCTGGAAAGGTTACAGAAGATAGAGGGCATTGCTAGAAGAAAGTGTAACTTTGAGCAAGGCAACTTTGTTCAGCGAAGGCAATCTTTAAGGAGAAGTGATGATTGAATATAGTCTTCTGATAGCATTCCTGGTATGTGGGGGAACAAGTTGTTCTTTCCTAAAGAGGGATCTAGGCTGTGCCTCAGTGCATCTACCACATACTGTCATTTGTCTGCCAGACATGTACACAGAAAATATGTTATTAACTGCCACTTGCAGGTAATCTCAACAGAGCTTTATCATGGAATGCTCTAGAGAACTCAGGCTCTCAGGGAAATTTCTAGAACAGCTTACCTCTACTGATACAGTGGTAGTATAAGAGAGGCTACTTCAAGGTTGGAATGGGGAAATTAGCAAGTTAGGGATATAAATAAATGTGGCCTGTGTCTGAAGTTCAGGGACTTAAAAGCCATTAAGAAACACTACTTTTGCAGCTGGAAAGATCACAGAAGATAGAGGGCAATGGCCCTAGTATTGGAGAATATTCTTTCTTTCATGGCTTCTCAGGTGATTCCTGTGCTTCCACAGCAATCTCCCATTAAAATAAGCAAGGATTTGTGTTCATATAAGGTGTCCATTTGTCATCACTATTAGCTGGTGTAGTGGGTGATGAACAATAAATACATCCTTCTCTGCCTTATCACACATACCAGAAACATTTGTTTAGAGTGTTGAATGACATTCATAGTTTGAAAAATTTTGTGCTCTAGAATACTGAGTGAAAGAGGTCTGAATATTTTCTCACAGAGCTATCAGAACACACGCCATGATTAATGGTTCTGTTAACTAACTTCCTTGTTCAATTATGAGCTGCACTGGGGCAGAGAGCAGGCTTCTGTTATTCTCCATCTGTACTGACCATTACAAGCAGAAAACAGATTCTCACCAATGTTTGTTGAATGATTGCATGAGTTAATCAGTGAATAAACAGATATTCTATAGTGTTGCTATGGTTTTTGTAATTGTTTTCTTTCTCTGAGAATTTAAACTTTTACTAACTGGATCCTAACTTCTTGCACAGCAGACACACCCATATTAGAGCTTAATAACATAACAGACCATGTCTGTTGTGTATATAATTTAGTTGGGAGTGGAGCATCTTTCCTTAAAGACCATCTGCATATTTTAAGAGCAGATGGTCTCTAGATAGTGTGTAGTTTAAGGAGTAGTGTGTAGGTCTTTAAGGAGCTTGTGTAGTTTAAGCCTCCAGATTCTAATTCAATTATGTACCAAAGTGAAGGGTGCTGTAATGGGAATCTAATCAGGCCATCAATATTGGTAAAAGTGGTAATCAGTCAGCACAGCCGTATCAGCCTGAGGAACAGAAAGTGCCTGTGTTTGACCTTTACTTAATAGGAAGACAATCATGTTGCAGCAGCACATGACGGAAGTAGGTCCAGAGACCATAGTAAAAATGCAAGATTTGAATTTGGAAATGGAAAGACCAAATTCTTCAGGAACAGCCTAATAGCAAATATAAACTAGACTAAAATGAATAACCATATGTAAATGACCTTGGAATTCTTGAGACTAGAGTGATGGTAATGTGGTGGCTCTGTAACCTCTTGAGAAAAGATTGATAGCTCTTTAGACAAGGATGTAGACACATGACCATAATACATAGAGAAGTTTCCTCTGTTGAGAAGGTGATCCGTCCTTTATAAACTATTTTTCAAGGAATATAAAATATTTTAGGTCTTATGTCTTGCTCTTCCACTTTGTACTACACTGATGAGATGCTGTTGGCATTTGTCTATATATTCCTAAATAACATGCTTGTTATATTTGTCCATTTTCACACTGCAATAAAAAACTACCTGAGACTGGGTAAATTATAAATAAAAGAGATTTAATTGACTTACAGTTCCACATGGCTGGGGAGGCCTCAGAAAACTGACAATCATGGCAGAAGGTGAAGGGGAAGCAAGCCATGTCTTGCATGGCAGCAGGAGAGAGAGAGAGAGCTGGGGGAAACTGCCAAACAAGGTTTTCCCACCCTTGCCCCCACTGTTAAAGTTTTAGTTCCTGTGTACTTACTTTCAGCTATAGAAGATGAGAAGTTAAGTCCTTTTTCATTTTTCTGGCCCATCATACACAAACATACATATATACACACTTATTGTGATTTTGGTTAAAATAATACCCAATGTTGATGTTATTTCCATTATGTTACAAGATTCACAATTAAGCCAAAAGTAACTATTCAGTGGCAAAGACTGTGATTACTTTTGCACCATCCTAAAAGTACGCTATGATAACTTTTCCTTTCCTGCCTGTATTATGGCACCACCATCTCCTCACCATGATAATATTTGTTAAATTTTCCTTTCATCTATCAATTTTCTTTGCAGCTGTTAAAATCTCCCGCCAGCATATTCAAACCCATTAAGTCCTGTGAATTTTTTGAAATTTTCTTGAAAGTATTTTCACCTCAGACTTGTGACCTGTAACCTGCTGCAAATTGGCCAATTTGTTCTCAGTCTGTTGAAGAGAAAGTCATCTTGCAATTTTTCTTTATTTTGCCTTTCTTCTTGTCTTAATCTCCACTTCCTGGATTCCATGTCTTACTCTTCCTAGGTTTACTTCCTCATTTTGATAGATCACATCCTCTAGTAACTTCCTAAGAACAGATACATGGGATATACAATTTTGGAGAGCTTGAATATTTGAAAATGTCTTTATTTTAACCTTACTGTTAATTATTGATTTGGTTGGATTTGTATATTGGAAATAATTTTTATTCAGATTGCTGTTGAGAAGTCTGAAAATATTCTGATTTTTGATTGTTTGCATAAAACCTGTTTTACTTTGTCTAGAAGCATATGTCATCTGATCTTTTCCCTGAAGTTATGAAATATCAGGATGATGTGCATTGGTATAAATTCACTTTTTTTTTTTAGATAGGGTCTTGCTCTGTTATTCATGCTGGAGTGCAGTGATATAATTTTGGCTCACTTCAGCCTCAACCTCCTGGGCTCAAGTGATTCTCCCACCTCCACCTCCCAAGTAGCTGGAACTATAGATGTTATGCCTCAACACGTGGCTTTTTATTTTTATTATTTATTTATTTATTTATTTAATTTTTTGTAGAGACAGGGTCTTGCTATGTTGCCCAGGCTAGTCTTGAACTCCTGGGCTCAAGTGATTCACCCACTTAGGCCTCTCAAAGTGCTGGGATTACCAGTGAGCCATTGCACCTGGCCTGAATCCATTTTTCACCATGGTGCTGGGTTCTTGGCAAGCCTTTCCAATAAGGCAACTTGGGTCTTCATTTCTGGGAAAATTTCTTGAAATGGTTATTTGAATACTTCCTTCCCTTTGTTTTCTTTGTTCTTTCCTTTTGAAACTCTTTGGATGTTGGTCTTCTGGAGTGATCCATTAATTGTATTGTGTTTTATGTATTTCTATCTTTCTGTTATATATTCTTTATCTTCTAAATGTTCTGTTGAGATTTTATTTTCATTTTTGCTGTCATATTTTGAATTTCTAAGAGCTCTTTTTGTTCTCTAAATACCTTTCCCCCTTTTTAAAATAGCATTCACTTCTTTCTTCACAAGTGTAATGCCTTTTCTTATTCTTTTCTAGCTACTGTGGATAATATGTTCCAACATTTATTTTATCTGTATAGTTTCTGTTTCCTTAATGTTGTTGTGTCTGAATATGGTTATCATTATTCATATTAGATGTTTCCTCATATATCTGGTGGTTTCTGCCTTATATTTAAAAATCAGACAGTAACAAGTGGATTGAAGCCCTGTGCAGGTGAATGGGCCTCTTTAACTGGGGTTCTCACTTTATCATGATCAGGCTGACCCTTGCCTTAAGTAACTCAGTTACCCCAAATATCAATTTCTTTTAAGTCTTTTATCTTGGACTTCTAAAATTTCCAAAGCAAGTCTTTTCCAGCTTCCTGACTGGAGAACTTATATCTGGTTGCCAGCATTCTGAGAGACTGGAGGTGGAAGAAAGCTGGAGGTCTGAACACTGATGTATCAACACTGTACCCTCCTTTAGACAGAACCTTTCTCTTTCCCCAAATTGGACTATATCTATGGTTGGTATTCAGCCAAACTGAAGATTTCTATTACCTTTCACAAAATACAACTCCAATCTTCTGCTAGGGTTAGAGAGTGACAATGGCTTGTGTTTGTGTGGAGGCTTTTCAGTCTTCCAACCAAATCTTGTTTTAACTTCATCTTTATCTTGGCATCCCAGGATACCTGGAACCACCAATTCCTGGGACCTCATGGGTTCTGAAATAGTTTTTCTGCTTAGCTTTCCTGACTACTGACTTGGGATTTTTTTTTTTTTAATCTCAGTTTTTCAGTGAAAGTTACCGCTTATCCATCTGCTTTTTAGTTTTTGTAACTCTTCTCTGCTGTTATAGCTTCTTCCTTTCTCTTTGCCCTAGTGAGTTTATGCCTTTAAAAAAATTCACTTGCAGTCATTTTAGAGCTAAATTCCTGTGGTCAGTACACATTTAGTGAGAAGTTTTCAGCAATTTTACTACATCTTCTTATAAGTTATTTGTACAACTACAACTAAGGTAGCTTCTGTACAAGATTTATAATCCACGATTATGTTAGAGATCACTGAGGAAATAAATGAATTCCTCTTTGGTTTTATTACTCTATAGACAAGGGAAAGAGAATAAAAATGACTTTATATTTCTCCTATAAGATGCCATTCTTGTATTTCTGTTGCTGATAATACTCTTTTTTTTTCACCCTGTATCCAAATAAGGACCAAGACAGTCTTGAATGGGGTCCATGTTAGGGGAATTGGTGCTTGGAATTGACCCTCTTAGGGGCTGCAAATTAAGGTTAAGTATTTTACTTTACATAGCTGGCATCAAAAGAAAATAAGAGAAAGGGTGAACATGGGAGCTAAACTTCTTATTAAACATTAAGGGTCAAAGTCAGTTAAGCTAAAAGCAAACCTCAAGTCCACGAGTAGAAAACGAGTCTGGGAATATATCTAAAAGGTGTTAAGTCATATTATAAAGTTTAAATTTTAAATATAGACAAAGGCGGTGTTTTAAAAATAGGGTCAGTTTTTAATGACATTTAGAATATTGAACTAAATTTCTATGGGTCATTCAGAAAACCCTGGCCAAAAATGAGAGACAAAGCTTAGTATCAGTCAGGAACTAGGCATATCTCAAGCCTTATGGAAACAAAAAGATTGTTGTGGATGAATTTGCAGAGTCTAAGATCCCTTAGTATTGTCTATTGGATGCATAGGAAGGTTTGTGTGCCTTAGAAGCATACAGAAAGAAGTATTATCACTTCTAAGATGCTTCTCAGTGCTTAACTGAATGAGAACAGGTTCATGATGTCACTTCAGGGCACTCATGAACATAAAATGTGTTTATACCTTAACATCACACCTGGTAGAGATAGAAAAGATACTCAAGGCTGGTAGAACAAGGGCAAGAGAAACCTATCCTGGCTCTGAAGGGTAGCCTTTGAGGGACTGTTGAACTATACCATGTATAATTTATTTATTTATTTACTCATTAATTCTTTCAATGAATACTTATTTATTCATCTCTACCTGACAGACACTATAGTAGATACTGGAGATGCAGTAGTGAGCAAGATAGACTCTTCTTTCTTTGAAGACCTTATACTCTTTCAAAGAACTCAGATGCAGATCAAGCAAAGATTACATTGGAGAGTCAATCAGCAGATAGGAGAATAATGAACAAAGTCCAGGGAGGAAGTGATATTTAAAATGACACAGGCTGGTGGCAGCATCATAGACTAGAAGATCATTCCATTGTTACTAGAATGGATGCTCAGAGAGTAGAGTTCATTTACTCATTTCTTCATCCCTTCACATTTACTTACTGAACATCTTACTGTGTACCAGGCACTATGCTAAGGATCAGCATATCAAAGATAGGCTGTTTAGTAAGATATACATGAGATAATATGGTTCTGCCCATAAAGAACATGCAGGAACATAAATAAACAATTATAATATAGTGTGAGAAGTACTCCAATAGAGTTAGAACAGGCTGCATGTGAACATTTAAGAGTGACCTTAACCAAACCTTGGAAGTCAGAGAAGATCTCCTGAAGGAAATAGCATTTATGCCGATAGCTAAATAATGCAAAGTTCTAACGGAAGTTTCTCTCCACCCAAGATGGGGTGCTGCCAGAGTCAGAAGGGAATACAAATTCTGGCCAGAAAATAGTGTGTTCATGTGCAGTTTCAGTCATGGTGAAAACTGAGGTCAATGTCAGAAAATTGATGCAAATATGTGACATCAAGCATGTTACTTTTTCTTTCTGTGCCTCATTTTCCTCATTAACAAAATGAGAACTATAATGGAATCTCTTTTTTGTAGTTATTCTGAGGATCAAAGAAATGATATATGTAAAACACTTAGAACAGAGTGGGGTCTTATAAGTACTTAACAAATCTTAGTCAATAATAATTATTATCATTAGTAATAACAACTGGCTCCAAAACATGTGAGGGGAGGAAAACCTCTGCCTCAAAGATTCTGTGGATCCCCAGAGCTTGTTCCTGGAATGCTGGGTGCTAGAGCCAGGGTGGTAAGACTAATATCAGATTTTCTAAGGCTGCAAGCTAACACAACACATAATCTTGTTTTCTTCTGGATTGGCTTAGAACAGACAGCGGAGGCTCAGTATGTCAACATTAACCAAGAATAACATACTACTGTGTCCTAGTCAGCTCAGGATACTATAACAAAATATTATAGACTGGGTGGCTTAACAACAAATATTTATTTTTCACAGTTTTAGAGGCTGAGAAGTCCAAGGTCAAAAAGTCAGCAGATGTATTAGTCTTTTCTCACACTGCTAATAAAGATATACCCAACACTGGGTAATTTGTAAAGGAGAGAGGTTTAATTGACTTATAGTTCCAGAAGGCTGGGAGGCCTCACAAACATGGTGGAAGGCAAAGGAGGGGCAAAAGGATGTCTTACATGGTGGCAGGCAAGACATGGTGGCGGGGAGCTCCCATTTATAACACCATCAGATCTCATGAGACAACAGTATAGTGGAAGCCACCCCTATGATTCAGTTATCTCCACCTGACCTCTATTTTGACACGTGAGGATTACAATTCAAGGTAAGATTTGGGTGAAGACATAGCCAAACCATATCAGCAGAGATTGCTCTTGGTGAGGGCCCTCTTGTGGCTTGCAAACAGCCATCTTCTTGCTGCATCCTCACCTGGTATCTCTTCCTAGAGGGGTGTTAATTTTCTTGTGGGGGCTCCACTCTAATGATGTCATCTAAACCTAATTACATTCCAAAGGCTCCACCACCTAATACTATCACATTGAGGGTTTGAGCTTCAGTATATGAATTTGGGGTGACAAAAATATTTAGTCCATAACAGAATACCATTGTGGGGCAGGTACCATTTTTGTTGCTGGGATACGTTGATAAAAGGGTGTGCAGAGCTACCCCTAGGAAAGTCAAATTATATTGCCAGTCAGGGCATCGAGCTGATGAAATGCTCATTGACAAATAAATATATAAAAGGGAACTTAGGTAGGATTCTGAAATTTCCCTTCTTCTGCTCCTTTTCCTAACAGTAATGTAGCCATTTATTTAATGCAGCCCTGGCAATGTAGTATAGTCCCCTGAAAGAAAATGAAACTGATGTTACTCAAGATACACTTTAATTTATACCTTTCAAACTTTCATAAACAGAACATGAGGCTTTCTAGATTTCTTAGGCAGTACAGTGCAAGTAAATCTGTTACAAGCTCCATCATTTCAATACAATGTCTAAAAGACCAGGTGCAGCCAGGCATGGTGGCTCATCCCTATAATCCCAGCACTATGGGACACCAAGGTAGGAGGAACACTTGAGGCCAGGAGTTCAAGACCAGCCTGGGCAACGCAACAAATATCCATCTCTGCAAAAAGAAAAATTTAAAATGTAAAATAATGGACCAGGTCCAGAAAATGTAACACCGAGTAAGTGTACTCTGTGAAAATTCTAAGTGTGTTTAAACAGGCATTTGATGAGACTTTTGGAAAACAACTGCAACACAGGAAAATTCTATGTAAATGATGTTAGCTTGGCCTATTTGAAAACTATAAAAACAAGTCTGGTCTATATCAAACTAATGTTAAAGGAGTTGCTTGGGGGACTTTGATGAAATGATTTCCCCATATCCTTAACCCTAACCCAATTCCCAAATATACATTTGCAGTAATGTGCTTATTAGCCTAAGTCCTGCTTCAAATCAAATCCCCAGCTTCCAACTAAATAGCTGTCCATAAAATTTTTTTATATAGAAATTCTGGAGCTGACACTGAAACTGCATAGCATAAAACTTATGAAAGAATTTGTCTCAGCAGAAAACTCTGCAGCATTTCCTGATGGCGAGGATTCAAAAGACAACTTACCTACCAAAGCAGGTTTTGATGGATAAATCTAGTTTGGTTTGGAAACAAATGTTTTCTAGAAAGTTTGCTTACTGCTTGAAAGTTGTATTTATTGCCATTTTATTGCTTTTTGGTTAAACCCATCCTTTACTAAGGCCTTTGTTTTGCCAAACAAGTTTTGCTGACCCTGGTACCTTTTAGTCATATATTATAACTTTGACAATAGAGGAACAATTACTAAATTTCCAACTTTGTCCAGATGAATTTAGGAAGTAGATAGGGACACATTTGCAAGTATAAAGTAAGCATGTAGAATGGCCTGTGCACACTTGATATGGCGGTTGAACCCCAGCCCTCTTCTTTGAGTCTTAATAATTCTATCCCTTTGTAAAAGCATTAGTAAACAGTCTAGAATAATTTAAAATGGAGGACAAAGAAGAAGTGAGTTGACCGAGTACTTAACACAGCAAATAATTTGAAAAAATGTCTTAAATATTGTGGTTTTCATGAAGAACTTCTGAAGCTGCATGACTCACTAGGGATTCTCCCTCTCAATCACTGACTACTCCCTCCTCTCTCCTACAACCCTCAGGATTCAGTACAGTTCTTTCTCTCTCTGTTTTCTTGGTTATGGATAGACTCTTCTATCCTAGGAAATCCAGGCAAATTCTGGAGTGGCATGTACTTATCCTACCTTCGTAGTATGATGGCTCCCCTACCTGATTACCTAAGGGTATATGGTAGCTGCTTGAACTCACCTTGGTGGTGAGTTAAGGCCATGGTACCCAACCAGGGAAGAGATGTCCCTTTGACATCACTTTGATATAGATCATGCTTCTTTTTATAGTTTTCAAACAGGCCAGGCTAACATTATTTACATAGCTTCCTGGAAAATATCTGAGAAACTATCAAGGGAAACAATTCCATGACACACAGACAGTAGACAAAGAACCAGAAAATTAGCTCAAAAGCAGCTTAGAGATGAGAGGCAGCATGGATCTCTAGAGTCATCCTGCCACCCAGGAGTGCCCCCATATGTAAGTCTTAAAAATTCATCCAATTGCCCAGCTGGACTTGTTTGAGTTATTCTTCGGTCTCTTGGAAGCTTCCTATTTTGGGAGTTGGGAAGGATATTACAGTCCCAAGGTTTTCTTGTTACAACCTGCAGTGGAGAAAATCTCTTTTCCATAAAGCTCTTCTCTTTGCAATGGAATTAAGTAAAACCAGATGCTAGGATGGTTACTGATGAGCTGTTCAAAGGTAGAAGTTGAATTAGAAAAAAAACTAGAGAGAAGTTGGAACTTTTATCAGACCGGCAAGCAGTGTGTTTGCAACTCTTGCTTTGGTATCTTTATGGAACATCTAGAGCAATAAAGATTCTCCGATCTTAGCAAGAGTCCCTATTTATTACTTTAGCCAGTCTTTATACAGTCTTTTTTGCATGCTTTTGGTTTTGAATTTTAATAAAACTTTTCATGTGAACTTTTGAGGTGAATGCAGTTTTCCTATGGAATGAAGTGAGCATTTCTCCACTTCATTAGGACTATCAAGTTTGAATCCAGCAGAGAACATCAGAAAATTGAAGCTGAAAAAGGCAACCCAAGGGATACATTGGAGGCTGAATTTTATCCCTACTCCACTGGAATCCAAATTCTTGGATCCAAAAGAGTGGACATGTTAAATAATATTTCAAGAAACAAAATACGATTCACTTCAAAAGATTCTAAATTTGGCTTTTTTCCTCACAAGACTTTCCCTTTTGATTGCCCTGCTTTGATTATTATTTATTGAATTACTTTTAGCAATTTCCATTTATCTATTCTCTGTGCTTTTCTTGTGCATTACTTAAATAGCTCTGAAATTATAACATATTGTGCTGAAAGAAAATGGCAATTTACATTTGCCCACATAATGAACATAAATTCCAAGGACAATAAATTGCTGTAATTATCTGAAATTCAGGAATGTAGAAGTTCAACAACGGGGACTTTTCTGTAACATAGACAGTTTTGCATTATACAGACATCCTTAATACTAATATCAATTTGGAGATGAAGCTATCTATGAAAATACAGTGTTTGCATGCTTTTACTATCTTTAAGCCTATGACATTAATTTATAAGAAGACAAAGTAGTTTCATCTGCTTAAGGAATGGGCAAGGAAGGAAATACTAATAAGTAGCATGAGTCATGTTACTAATTTAATATTATCTTCATTAGTTTTTGTGTTAAGAAGCTTTACCTAATGACATTTTAGAATTCAAAATTATTAAAGAAACTTTATCTGACCTTTTTATTTATGTCAACATTAGCAGTTCAATAAAATAAGTCAAATGCCAGGGTTCTGGCAATATTACCATTTTTCTATTTCATTTTCTTTATTATTATAAATACCTAACAAGTTTATGTTACTCGTGACCTTGAAATAGTTTCAAGTGCCAGCACTTGGAATTCACAGGCTATCAGCTAGAATCTCTGGATGTGTATTGCTTTGTTGCTTCTTCAATTTCCATTTTCTAATAAAGAATATGTGCTTACCTAAGTGTGTGCTTTGCAAAGGACAAGGAGCCACTGTAAGATTTGGAAATCGAAGCATTTTCCAAATGTTCACAGAGAGTGTTAACTGTTGGGATATTGTAAGTAAAGTGGTGACCACATTATGGCTCAGAGGTGAAGAAAACAAAAAAACAAATCCTCATTACTTTGAGTTTTTGACCTTGACAGACTATTTTTACTCCATGATCTATGACAAGAATAATAGTATTTCAACTATGTTTCCTCAAATTCTCACAGTGGGGTTAGTAGAAATTTTAAACAATTTGAAGTCAGCAGATACAGGTTACACTCCTGACAACAAACTTTTCCAAACGATCATTGAATAGATGAACCCCAGCTATCTCATTTTTAGATCAGAAATAAAACATGGAAATCCTTGCAGAATTTTAGTGAAAATCTAAGGCCATAGAAATATTTTAAATCTTCAGAATATTATAATACACAAAAGGTGCTTGATATGATTTGTCTTTGTGTCCCCATCCAAATCTCACCTTAAATTGTAATAATCCCCACATGTCAAGGGTGGGACCAGGTAGAGGTAATTGGATCATGGGAGCAGCTTCCCCCATGCTGTTCTCGTGATAATGAGTAAGTCTTAGGAGATCTGATGATTTTATAAGCACCTGGTATTTCTCCTGCTGACACTTCTCCTTCATGCCACCTTGTGAAGAAGGTGCCTTGATTCTCCTTCAACTTCCACCGTGATTGTAAGTTTCCTGAGGCCTCCCAAAGCCACACTGAACTCAGTCAATTAAACTTATTTCCTTTATAAATTACCTAGTTTTGGACAGTTGTTTAGAGCAGCATAAAAAAGACTAATACATTGCTATGCTGTATATTTACTGACTATGTAAACCAGTTTACTCTGTTCAAAAAAACATTAAATTTTAAAGTATGCTAAAGCACTATCTTTTCTTGACCAAAAAAAGACATGATAACTAGGCACACGAAATGCATGATTTGTCTTTAAAATGATTTGACTATACATACTGCAATTAAAAATCAAAAGACAAAAGTATGTAGAGAGATAACTAGGAGTTCTTTGCTACAAAAACTTTCTATTTATAGAAAGCTATGACTGTTCTGTTTTTGTGATAAACTCTAATGGATTTTTTTAAATTGAGGTAAAAATATTGTGAAATGCACAAATTAGTGTATAACTTGAAGTGTTATATGTATACACATGCCATGTAAACACCAAAAATCACCTTTCAGAATATTGCCTTATGTTTTTCCTGAGTTAGTATTCTTACCTCCTTCTGAAATATCCAGTACAGTGATTGCTTTCACCACTGATTTTTTTTTTGCTTATTTTTGACTAACAAATATAATATGAACTTCTTTGTATCTGACTTTTTAAAATTGCATATTAGGTTTTGGGGTACATGTGAGGAACATGCAAGATTGTTGCATAGGTACACACATGGCAACATGACTTTTTAAACTTATTATTGTCAGTGAGATTATTCATGTTGTTACATTTCACATTAGTTAGTGTTTTTAAAATGCTATACAGTATCCCATTTTATTTTATTTATTTATTTATTTATTTTTAATTACATTTTAGGTTTTGGGGTACATGTGAAGAACATACAATATTGTTGCATAGGTACACACGTGGCAGTGTAATTTGTTGCCTTCCTCCCCTTCACCTATATCTG
>PVKP010009420.1:0-47604 GCA_004027715.1 Plecturocebus donacophilus
GGTGGGTGGGTGGGTAGAGAGATAAATGGATGGATGGATGAAAGAGGATATATTTCCAGTATCGTATACCAAGTTCCCTCAGAAACACCCTTGTACAAGGATGAGGGTGCTGGTAGGTTTAACTGGGAGGTAACTCTAGGTAACAGCCATAAGAAAGTGGGGAAGTGCTAAGGGAAGGAAGGAAGATACCAGAGTCTGTGTCATCAAGCAGGTTATGGACATGGGCTGCTGGGGCTCAATCCTTCCTGGAAAATATGGAAGACAGGGTAGACCATGCCTCAGAGTTATCCCCACCAAGAGACAAAGGAGCTGGTGGATCCTCCAGGTCCTGCCAGGCTTACCTGGGCCTGCTCCAAGAGGCATTCACTTCCCGGCACTGGCCTACCCCATGTGTGGTGCAGGGGGCTCCCGCAGCCAGAGCAACCCGAAGGCAGAGTCACAGGCGCTGGGCCTTGACAACCATAAGGTTTTGTGCCGGTGAATGATGAGGCGGGAAGGGGCTGGAGGCAGAAGGAGACCAGCAGTGTCTGCTGTGGCCACCAGTTCTCCTGCGTACTCCCTTGGAGAGGGTGGCGAGTGATGGGCTGCAGAGACCGGGAGGCGAAGGAGTTCCTGCAGCCCCGCTGGACCTGGCCAGCTCAGACTCTGAAACACTGGAATCACTGACTCTGTCACCACGTCTCCCAATTTTTAACCTGACACTGGAGTTCCTCAAAGGTCAAAACAAACGTATTATTTTTATTGTGAAACACTTTTAGATGGCAAGAGTATGCATAAGAACCTAAGACCATGGAGTATTTTTTTCATCCCTCTTAAGTGCCTCTAAAATTCAGGAGAGCCATGGTAAAAAATCCTCTGTTTTCTTCACAAATACTATCCTGACACTCTAGACTGAGCTCTGAAGAGATGCCTATGGAAATACATGGAAATTTATTAGAGAAAAATGAGCCACATTTATATTCTGAAGCACCAAAAAGACTGGAAAGAAATTTTGAGTAATGGTTTGTATTTGTTCGTTTTTTTTTTTTTTAAATTCAAGGTGTCTTGCCTGGTGCTGATTATATCCTTTTTCACGGTAGAGCCCCAAGAGAATTTCACTTTCTTTGTCACAGCCAAGGCCCTTTCGTTCCTTCGCTGGAGTTTAAAAGGACAAACTATGGACTCTGAAGGCTTTGGTTTTACAGAATGCCAAGAAAACAGCATGTGCTATTATTTCTAGGCTCTTGAAATTATATTTCCCGAATTTCAGTGCACTTCATGAACAAGAACACCAGGGGCCAGAAAGAAAAGCTTGCAATTACAATGTGATGCTAAGATTATTTTTGACACATGCTAAGTAAAGTGACAGATGATTATCAGACACAGTGTGCTGCTCAGGGTAACCACGTTGAAATCAACAACGGAAAACATTCCATTTATCCTTCAGAATTATTTTTAACACGAATATTTGGAATGATGAAAACTCTGATGTTACCAATAAATTGTGCTGCTTGAAAGCATAATCCCATAGCTTCTCCGTTTTTTTTTTTGAGACAGAGTCTCACTGTGTTGCCCAGACTGGAGTGCAGTGGCACGATCTTGGCTCATTGCAACCTCTGCCTCCCGGGTTCAAGCAATTCTCCTGCCTCAGCCTCCCGAGTAGCTGGGACTACAGGTGCGCACTACCATGCCTGGCTGATTGTTTTTTTTTTTTTTAGTAAAGACAGGGTTTCATAATGTTGGCCAGGATGGTCTTGAACTCCTCACCTTGTGATCCATCCACCTCAGCCTTCCAAAATGCTGGGATTATAGGCGTGAGCCATTGTGCCTAGCCCCATAGCTTCCTTTAAATATTTGACTCTCTTAAAAAGCAAGAGAGATCTAAGTTTTCAAGTATGGTTGATTCATTCTTTCAACAACCATATATTGATCTCCGATGCAGCAGGCATGATGCTAAGTATGGCGGAGGGAAATAGACTCAGTTTCTGTTCTTGTGAAATAAGATAAAAATAAAAGAAACATTCATCACAGACACAGGACAGAAGAAAAATAAAAGAAACATTCATCACAGGACAGAAGAAATAGAAACATTCATTATTTCCCTTTTAGAGGTAAGAAAATAGAAACCTCACCATCAGGTACATCTCTCAGTATAAAAAGTAGGGATGTCAACCAGGCCTCTCTATGCTCCAGTTTTACCTAATTCTAACCGAATTATGACGGCGGTCCCCCTTACATTCCTCCTTCCCGTGCCCTCATCAAGGAGCCAATGTCTTATTCAGCTGATAGACGATGGCCCCAGACACACTGGGGTTTTCAGCAACAGAGAGATTCACACACATGCTGAACCTCTACTCAACACCACATGACATGATCCATCTTTGATTTCTATAATGTCTTCCACGTGATTGTATCCCCCAATGCTTTACATACTTCACTAAGACAGCTATAGAATTAAAACAATAAATCAAAGCAGGGGGACAGAAAGCAAAGAAGTTTATTCAAGGGAGGAAAAGATGGGCCTCCAGCAAGACAGGAAGAAGACGGAGAGCCCTGCCCTGTTTGTGCGCATCCTGTGACTCATAACTCTTTCCCCTGCTTTAACTCGTTCTTCGGTTTATTGTCCCATGCAGCGTCCCTGGTCCCATCCTTTAACAAATCCTCATCTTGAAATGACAGCCAGGTACTCCAACTTTAATAAGAATCTCAATTTCCCAACACTGCTCTTTTTTCTTCTCTTTTTTTTGAGATGGAGTTTCGCTCTGTTGCCCAGGCTGGAGTGCAGTGGCACGATCTCAGCTCACGGCAACCTCCGCCTCCAGGGTTCAAGCGATTCTTTTGCCTCAGCCTCCTGAGTAGGCGCCTGCCACCAAGCCCGGCTAATTTTTTTTGTATTTTTAGTAGAGACGGGGTTTCACCATATTGGCCAGGCGGGTCTTGAACTCCTGACCTCGTGATCTGCCTGCCTCAGCCTCCCAAAGTGCTGGATTACAGGCGTGAGCCACTGCGCCCGGCCAACACTGCTTTTTATCATGCTTTGTTACAATGCTATCCCCCCAAAACATCAGAAAGCTAAAAGAACATTTAAATTCCTAAGCATGTGGTTTGAGCTGAGTCAGAAAATATGCGGACTTCTCCAAGCACTTCAATGCAGGACAGTCTGAAGATCTGGCTGCCTATCTCCCAAATGTCTGAGACTCATTCACTGAACAAACATTCATCATGTAGCAGGTCCCTTGTGGGAGGAAGGGTTGCACGGGTAGGAATTGTTGTCATTTTAAATCAGGAGGCCACAGAGAGCCTTACCAAGAAAGTGGCATTTGAGCAAAGATCTGAAGGAAAGGCTGGTTAAGCCAAGCAGAGGAGCAAAGCCTCCAGGAGGGAATGGCCTTGGCACTTACAGAGGAAAAGCAAGGAGGCCAGTATGCCCAGAGCAGAGTAAGCAGGTGGGAGACTGGCCCAGGAAGAGGGGAGGGGGCAGGCGGTGTGCACAGAGCCTTGTAAGTCACTGAAAATCCTTCGCTTTTACTGCATGAGACAGAAAGCAGTATTTTATAACTAACAAAATGAGAAGAATAAAGAGCTGTTGGTCAAAATGCTCCCCTGATAGCTTCCGTGGTGCGCCCGGCACCCACTCTGTACTTTGGGCTCACACTGAGATGGTGCATTGAGGTTATTTATTTAATGGCCCCTATCCGTTGCAACCCGTCTTGGGTTTGGAGGCAGGAGAACATGGTGGCTAAGAGCATCGTTGAGTCATTCAACAAACATTTCTTGAGTGCTCTTTTGGGTACTGGAGCTTCAGCCAAGAACAGACACAAATGTCCTTACCCTTTGGAGCTTCGATTCTGGTTTGTGGCCTCTGGAATCAGACACCTGACTCGGATGCCTACACGTTGCCTATAGCTGTGTGAACTCGGTCCAGTGACTTCCTCCCTTTGCGCTTCAGTTTCTACGTATAATCAATGGGATAAAAACACGGCCAACTTGTGGGGCATTTGAAGATTTAACGTTTATAAAAAGGCCAGGTGCGGTGGCTCACGCCTGTAATCCCAGCACTTTGGGAGGCCGAGGTGGGCGGATCTCGAGGTCAGGAGATCTAGACCAGCCTGGACAACATGGTGAAACCCTGTCTCTACCAAAAATACAAAAATTAGCTGGGCATGGTGGCACACAAGTCCCAGCTACTTGGGAGGCCGAGGCAGGAGAATCCCCTGAACCCTGGAGGCAGAGGTTGCAGTGAGCCGAGATGGCACCACAGCACTCCAGCCTGGCAATAGAGTGAGACTCTGTCTAAAAAAAAAAAAAATTATAAGGAACTCAGAATAATGTGTGGTATATACAAAACCCTCAAAAATTTAGGCTTTTATTTTTTAAGAGAAGGGTCTCACTCTGTCACCCAGGCTGGAGTGCACTGGTGAGATCATAGCTCACTGCAGCCTCAACCTCCTGGGCTCAAGCAATCCTCCTGCCCTGGCCTCCCAAGTAGCTAGGATTACAGGCATGCGCCAGTGTGGTTGGTTGCTTTTTAAAATTTTTTCTAGATACAGGGTCTTGCTATGTTGCCCAGGCTGGTCTTGAACTCCTGGCCTCAAGCAATCCTCCCACCTCAGCCTCCCCAAGTACTGGGATTACAGGTGTGAGCCATGGCACCACCTGGCTGGCCATGATGACTTTTAAATGAGGCAGTAATGAAGAAAGGAGACATGTGTAGACATAGGGTATTAGAGTGGTGGCAGAAGTGTAGACCAGGAAACAAATTTACACAATCTATACTAGATAAAATCGCATCCTCCCCTCATCCATCCGTCCTCTCCTTCAGTTCACAGGTTTCTACTCTGCTTTTTTTGAATCTACTCCATGTCACCCCATCCTCCCTCTTCAGCCCGCAATTCAAATCATGAGGGTATTCACAAAAAAAGAACATTTCCCCCTTTGACTTTTATTCACTGTTTTCCTTCAGGTCAGTATCATGACAATTCCAGCCTGCTGCACTTGAGTGAGTCACAAAGTTATATGCGAACAGAATTCTTAAAGCTACACCCCATCTTCTTTTTCCCCTTCAGCCTCTTCCTTATTGTTTGGGACGAGTTTGTCTAGGGCCATAAAACAACAACAAGGCCGGGCACGGTGGCTCACGCCTGTAATCCCAGCACTTTGGGGGGCCAAGGTGGGTGGCTCACCTGAGGTCAGGAGTTCAAGACCAGCCAGGCCAACATGGTGAAACCACATCTCTACTAAAAATACAAAAATTAGCCGGGCATGATGGCGGGTGCCTGTAATCCCAGCTACTCAGGAGGCTGAGGTGGGAGAATTGCTTGAACCCGGAGGTGGAGGTTGAAGTGAGTAGAGATCGTGCTACTGCCATCCAGCCTGAGTGACAGAGTGAGACTCCATCTCAAAAAAAAAAAAAGAAACCCCTTCAAAAGATTCAGAGGTGTGTAGCCCCCTACCTGGAGCTCTGCTAAAGTGCAGCTCTCTGAGGGCAGGTCTCTCTCTGTGTGGGTCACTGACATTCTCCATCACCAGCGGCATCTGGTTCATCATAGGTGAGAATTTAAAGGGCTAATTGCTCTTCAACCTTTTCTGTAGGTGGTTTTGCTCTCAGAGAGGTGATACCAAGTGTTTACAATTCCCGAAGACGGCCTGGACAGTCACTAGGCAGGGTAACACAGGGCCAGGGTCACCTACACAGCCTGTAAAGATGGTAACCAAAGTCATCCACTCAGGAGAGAACGCTGAGGATTCACTGAGGACAGAACTCCATCCTTCTGACAGCAAGTGCCATCTTAACATCATCTGTGGGATTTAGATGAAGTTTACCAAATACTATCACATTTTCATTTAATCCTCTCCATAATCCTGTAAAGTAGATATGATGATCTCCATTGAACAGAGGAATCGGAAGCTTAGCAAGGTTAAGTTACTTGCCTCAAGTCAGAATGTCAGTATTTGGCTGAGAATTCAAGCCTGGGCTTCTCCAGCTTTCTATTTGCTTATCCAATATCCTTCTCCCCAAACCACCGGCCCCCTCACCTCCCCACCTTTGCCCCTGCTGCGGCACCAGAAAAAAAAAAGAAAAAACATGCAAAGTGTGCAGTAAGAACTAGAACGCTTAACCCTAAGGGTATCTTACAAGAGTCCCTGGGATTCTTGAGGCTTGTTGAAATTGGTTTGCCTTCAGACATTCACACCAAGACCTGAATTGAGCTTTCAACCTAGGCAGAGCTGTGGAAATGATTCCCAGATGTTGGCAGCCGATCGCCAATACCCCAACCGGCTCCAGTCAGACAAAGGACTTGTTTAACCAGAAAATGCCTCCTGTGACCACATTCCCTGCAGCAGAAGACGGGAAGGGGCCGCACACACGGGTTGTTTCCTCTAGGGAGTGGTGTGTGCCAAGCCATGAATGTCACTTCTGTTACGATCTGTACACCCCACAACACAGCAGCTCGGGGCAGTCGCGGGGTTGCATACTGGATGTTAGCGTTCTCTATCTGAGGTGTTCCAGGCACGTTTTTAACACGAGGGAAGACAGCGTCGATGTTACATCATGGCTACTTCTCCTTCAGAGCTTTCGCTGTCTCTCAGAAACAATTCAGGAGGTTCGGCCTCACACAGCAAACGCCTGAGACTGTTTTCTGGGGCCCTTGACATCGATGGCACTAAACACACACTTGGCTGCTTCTTAATGTTTCCCCTTCATGTGAGGAGTCAGAATGAAACCATATTCACATAACTATGATTCTAAAAATCCACTGTATCAATATATGTGAGTGAGACTCCCTTCTTTTCCAAGAAATCAATGAAGTCTTTTCTAAGCAGAGTAAAGCTATGACCTATCAGGAATAAATAAGTAAGAAACCCAGAGCAGAGGGTTTCGCTTCCAGTTCAGCCCTTCAGAGATCTATGGCCTGACCCTGCTTGGCCACTAGTGAAGAAGGCAAGGCCAGCCAGGGCAACATGGCCCGGATACCACCTGCGTCCAAGGAGGACAGACAGAGCTCCACAGGAGGTGGCTCCGCCGGGCTGGCACAGTGTGGGCTGGATTTAAGTGTTGGCTGGATAAAACCAGGCTGGGCGCGGTGGCTCACGCCTGTAATCCCAGCACTTGGGGAGGCAGAGGCAGGCAGATCACCTGAGGTCAGGAGTTCAAGACCATCCTGGCCAACATGGTGAAATCCCGTCTTTACTAAAAATATAAAAATTAGCCGGACGTGGTGGCAGGCACCTGTAATCCCAGCTACTCGGGAGGCGGAGGTGGAGAACTGCTTGAACTCTGTCTCCAAAAAACAAAAAATAGAGCCAAAACCCAGCGGCAAATGAAACCTCTTCAAAAGATTCGGAGGTGTGTGGCGACCTACCTGGAGCTCTGCTACAGTGCAGCTCTCTGAGGGCAGGTCTCTGTCTGTGCGGGCCACCGATGTTCTCCATCAGCAGATGGTGAGACTTTACCCTCCCTCCTACAATTGGGCACCCTGGTTCTGTGAATAGACGGCACAATTATGCACGCCAGCCCTGGTCACAAGTCCCCTAGGAAGCTCAACGGTGGCCCTGCTTCCGTGGGGAGTCCTGGAATGGGAAGACAGGGGGCTGGAATGGGGAACAAGGGGTACGTTAGGTAAAGGAGAAAAGACAGACACCAAATAAGACTGGGACCCGCAAAGGGCAAGGAGCGAAGGGGACGCAAAACACGCTTCAGTGAAAACGAAACGAGAAACAGAAAAAGGACAATAATGCAGTGAGGTGCTACAATCTAAGCTCCTAAAAGGGCTTTTTGTTGCCTTTGTAGAGGCATCATTCTACCATAATGGAAACAGTCCCAAGCTGTGAAGCCGGAGGCAGAAACCATGCCTCGTCCCTCCACAGTAAATCGGTGCCTAAGAGTCCGAGCCTGTGCGCCCAGCGCAATCCTTCCTCCGCCCAGATCACCTGGGACCAACTGTGGTGTGCTTAGGATAGTTTTTCTCTGGGTATGCTGTTGATGTGTGTATAAGGGCGAGATGTGAGCGTCCGTAAAGGGAACTGTGCCTGACGGAAGAACAAAGGAAGCATCGCAGTTCACACTCCTTCCCATCCTTCGTTGACTTAGTAAACTCCAGGTGCATAACCAAGTACCAGTGTTATGTGTTAAGTGTCCAGGGACTAAAGAGAGCCTTCACCATACAAGATTATATACGAAAAGCGTTTGCTGAAACCAGCACGACGAGATGCTATCTGAACTGGCTGCCAGTGAGTGTGTAAATAATGGTAATCAGACCAGTAACAGCTATCCATACGGTCGGTCACATGAGGATACACGGAGCTAGGAACGGGCGCCACAGGGAACCGACAAGAGAAGCACGTGGTCCCGAGCACAGGGCCTGGGAGCCAGGGGTCAGTCCTCTCTGCTCAGCCTGGCCGCAGACCCCAGGACCCGAGCAGGGCTTGGTTTTAACACCACGGCAACCTCTAGACCCAAGGGGATAATGGTCAAATCCTTCATCGAACAGTCACTGACATGCTCCAGAGGCTTGAAGAGTGCTGTTTAGCTAACAGGGCGCCATTCAACACCTGCGATGGAAGAGACTGCACAGAGGCCGAGATGGACAGGAGCATCAGCACATCCTGAGAACAGGTGCTTGGGCCAGCAGCAAGGACTTAGAGGAGGCAGGGGGAGAAATCAAGGGGCCGCTTGGCAAGTGTGGGAGAGACGACGGGGGCCACAAACAAATGAATGAGAGCAACGCCATACGGAGAAGAACACCAACATTTATCCAGAACGTTCCAAGCCCAGGAAAGACGTACTTTCCCTCAACAGGAAAACACTGTGTAAAGGTAGGAATCTTCAAGAGGAGATGGAAAAACAGAGCAAGGGAGGGAAGAAGGCAGGGAGGGAGGGAAGGAGAGAGGAAGGGGGAGGGAGAGCGAGAGAGAAGCTCTAATTCGTGGTAGTCAGTCACGAGCAAAAGAACACACGAAGGGATTTGAAGACAGTGAGCAAGTTCTGCTCTGAAGTCATCAGAACCTGTGATGACAGAATGGAAAGGCATTTATTTATATTAAGAAGTAGGAAAATTTAAATAAAATCGTGGATAATAAAAAACACCTTAATATGATTTTACTTGGAAATTCGACTTGAATTTGGTAGAAAGGTTGCCAACTAAATATAAAAGCTGAACACCAAAAATATGACAACGTAGAAGTGGTGTCTGAAGGCAGGACTGAAAGGCTATGTCCCCATCAATGGCGTGGAACTGGCGACACCTGCTCTGCCAAAACTGGATGGTGTCTTTGTGCTCGTGGGATCCATTTTTACCACTTTTCTTTTTTGAGACGAAGTCTCGCTCTGTTGCCCAGGCTGGAGTGCAGTGGTGCCATCTCAGCTCACTGCAGCCTCCGCCTCCTGGGTTCAAGCGATTCTCCTGCCTCGGCCTCGTGAGTAGCTGGGACTACAGGAGTGCACCAACACACTCAGCTAATTTTTGTATTTTTAGTAGAGATGCGGGTTTCACTATGTTGGCCAGGCTGGTCTCGAACTCCTGACCTCATGATCCGCCCACCTCAGCCTCCCAAAGTGCTGGGATTACAGGCGTGAGCCACTGCGCCTGGTCACCATTTTTCAAACTCTTGCTCTGAATGTAGATGAAAATTCTCCAGAAGCTAATTTTGTCCATGAATTAAAAAAACATGGTTTTTAATGGTTCTTTGGGAAAGAAAATCAATGCAAAGATACGAGGTCACCCAAAAGATCCATTTTTTGTTTCCGGGTTCAATTCTATGCATAATCCAGAATCTACTAACTGCTTTTCACATAAAAATGAAGGTTCCACTGCCTCAACCTACAAAGCTAGGGTTTCATCCGAGAGTTTTTATCGGGTTTCATGCACTTCATACTTTAAAAGGTAAAGTACATCATTAAGTCAATCTTTATTCAAAGTGAACTGTCAGCACATGGGAAAATCTAATCATCCCCTACTTCACCATTTTCTATTAATGTGAAAATCATGCAAAAAAAAATGTCCTCGTTTGAAACGTTCTTGATGTTCAAAGCCAGTACTAATAGCTAACCAACTTGATGATCAATTGTTTCAATCTCTTTTCTGGTCGACTGTTACTATTTTTTCCAGAAACAGTGTTTTTTCTCAAAAAAAAAAAAAAGTAGGGGAGCTGCTGAAATTCTGAAGCACAGACAGCTACTAAGATGCTGACTGTTGAGAGCCTGTGAGAGAGGGCTGGGCACACAGCAGGTGCCTCGGGCCGCGTCCGTCTCCACAGCCACGCAGCTCCGACCGCCGGGCGAAGGACCACTTCTTCTTCTACTTCTAGTGACACACAAAATGCAAGCCCCGGTTTTTTATTCTTGGATTCAACAGACAGGAAGTTATTCCATCAGCAGATCTTTCTAAATGCTTCCTCTCAATTCTATGCTTATCACAGACCGGTAACCGTGTGTGGATCAGCACAGACCACGCACTGCTTACTCAACGTTGAAATTCCTATTTTATAGACATTGAATTTGAGAGGCAACAAGGTCCACCCAGACCTCCACCCACAATTCTGAAAAGTGAGCTTTAAAAAGAAAGGCTAATTCCGCAATAGATATGTATTTCAAAACGTATTTTATTCCGTAAATATATACAACGTTTATTAGTCAATCAAAAAAAATACTCAGCGCTTTGGGAGGCCGAGGTGGGTGGATCACTTGAGGTCAGGAGTTTGAGATCAGCCTGGCCAATATGATGGAACCCCATCTCTACTAAAATTACAGAAGTTAGCCGGGTGTGATGGTGCACGCCTGTAGTCCTACCCGGGAGGCTGAGGCTGCAGGGAGCTGAGATCGTGCCACCGCACTCCGGCCTGGACAACAGTGAGTGAGACTCCATCTCAAAAACAAATAAATAAATACATTTTAGGCCGGGTGCAGTGGCTGATGACTGTGATCCCGGCACTATGGGAGGCCAAGGTGGGAGGACTGCTTGAGCAACAAACACAGGGAGACCCCATCTCTACAAAAAGTAAAAATAAAGTAGCTGGGCACAGTGGTACATTCCTGGGGTCCCAGCTACTCAGGAGGCTGAAGTGCGAGGATCACTAGAGCCTGGGAGGCTGAGGCTGCAGTGAGGGTGAGATTCTGTCACAAAAAATAAAAAACGTTTTTAAAACAAAAATAAATACATTTTAAATAAAGGTTAATATCACAGAGAAAAGGGGACATCTGCGACCCTCAACAAAGAGGGGATTTTCTGCTGTTCGTGTTACTGTTGTGCAACTCAGCTTCTCAAACAAATCACAGGGCCTAGGAGTTTCGAACGTGTTCATAAGCAATCATCAGTTCAAAACATCCTATAATAAAGTGCCTCACTGTGTCTGTTTAGTACAGCAAATAGGAACATGGGCTCTCAAGGCAGAGGAGATGAGGATGGATTTCCCACTCCCACTCCTGGCTGTGTGGCTTTGGGTCAGAAACTCAGGGAACCATCTTCTTTATCCACGAGACGAGAAAATGACAGGCTCTGCCTCGCAGGGTTTCTCTGAAAATGAAGATCTTGCATATGAAGGGCTGTTAATAGTGAGTGACGCTTACGGAGGGCTCAATAAATGTCGGCCGCATGGGCCGCGAGTCTGGCAAATGCCATCGTCCCACAGAAAATGAAATGGCCCCAGCACAGCTGCTGCCTCTTTCTTTTTTCTTTTCTTTCTTTCTTCCTTCCTTCCTTTTCTTTCCTTTTCTCTTTCTCACTTTTTTTCTTTCTCTCTCCTTCCTTTTTTTTCTTCCTTTCTTACTTCCTCCCTTTCTTTCTCTCTCTTTCTTTTGTTCTTTCTTTCTTCCCTTCCTTCCTCCTTCTTTCTCTCTCCTTCCTTCCTTCCTTCCCTTCTTTCCCTCTTTTGAGACTTAGTCTTGCTTTGTCACCCAGGCTGGAGTGCAGTGACTCATCTCAGCTCGCTGCAACCTCTACCTCCTGAGTTCAAACAATTCTCATGTCTCAGTCTCCCAAGTAGCTAGGATTACAGACATGCAGCACCACACCTGGCTGATTTTTGTATTTTTAGTAGAGATGGGGACTCGTCATGTTGGCCAGGCTGGTCTTGAACTCCTGGCCTCATGTGATCAATCCACCTTGGTCTCCCAAAGTGCTGGAATTACAGGTGTGAGACACCATGCCCGGCCCAGGACAGCTTCCTGAGAGCAGGCCACCCTTGTGCCCTGATTCCAGCGCCCTGCAGACTCGGAGGACTACATCTCCACTGCAGTCAAGCAGGAAGAGTCGAAAGCGGTAAGCACAGACTGGAGATGTGGGAGCTGACTCCGCCCCCAAACCCGTATGAGGACAGACACTTATCAAAAGCCATCACGACCATCACCTTACACAGCTCCGCGTCAGCTAAAACCAAAAGGCTCTTTGAACTCAGTTTACAGTCTGACAACATAAGCTGGGCAGGTTTTGGCTATCACACGGACATCAGAGGATGTAAAGGGGTCAGAGACATCCCTGGTTCTGCCTCTGGACATGATGGGCCTGGAGCCAGTCATTCACACTTCAGCTGCCGGTGCCCTCAGGGACAAGGAGCTTATTAACATGCTGCCTCTCTCGCTGGGAGGTGGGAACGTCCAGCTAAGAATAGGTCATCAAGGATGATGAGAACAGCCGGGGAAGATATGGGCATGAGTAAAGGGTGGGGGACAGGCATAAAGAGTTCTTCTTTTCCCATGGTGCTCGTTTCCCACTGCACACTGTAAACCTTTGAATACAAACCATGTACTTTTCATGCTTATTCCATGAAGCTCCGAGTGCTACCAGCGTTCACCGCAAAGAAAGTCACAATAAAGTTTTGGGAGACTTGTGGATCCTTTCCAGCTCTTTGAAAGCTCACATGGCAAGCCCTCGTCACTCTGAAGTCACGGGTTGCGAGCATTTGTTTGCTGCCTGCGTCCCCGGCGCGGCCCGCTCCAGCCGCATCGTCGGCCCGCACCGCTTAGGTTCTGCCTCAGTATCTCTGTGCCACCCGAGGCTTGGCCAGTGATCGGCCATTCCGTTCCCTGACGTTTGTGTGCTTGTTTGTCAATCCTCCTCTGACGTCCCGAACTCCGGCCTCGGGCACACCACTTGTCCGACACTCTCAAGTTGCCAGCACATCCCATTTCCACACCCCTTCCTTGCACCTTGAACTCCTGTTCTCCTTCAGTTCTGCCCCCTGGGAACCCTCACCTCTTATCTCTTCCTGCTTTAAATTTCTTCTGGGTGTCCTGTGAGTCAGTCAGCCTTCCGTAAAATTCTCTGGCTGGAATTGAACAGAAGACTTTCCACATTCAAAGAATTTCAGGTTAGAAAGGCACATGGGAAGTCAATGCCCATGTGAGCACGGAATGTTCCTTCTGGTACCAAGGCCAGGTAATTACTCAACTAACTTTCATCTCCCTTAGGGACACGAACCTCACTCTCTCCGGAAGCCATCGGAGTTGCCAGGTCTGCGTTCTGAGCTGGGGATGCGTCTCCTGCCTCGGGATTCAGCCTTTGCCTACATACTTGGCTGCTCCACAAAACCAACCAAATCCCCGTTTATACAACAGCCCAAGAGAGAGCCGAGGGCGTCCATGGCACACCCAGAATCCTTCCCTTCTCCAGCCAGAAGCTGCCGTGAGAGGGCTTCTTAGTCACCCTCCTTTGGACGTGCTCAAATAACCTCCTAGGAGCTCCTGTGCTCGTGACATTTCCTCGTGACTGTTCCCTCCGTTCATTCTCTCCCCAAGTGGCATGGCCATGGCCTCCCAGTGAGCTTGGAGTCCCTGCCTAATGGGCTGGGACAACACAGAGATTCACGTACAGACAGGGATCACACAGCGTCCTCATGGCTGCGTGGCCAGCCCACACACATTTCCTGTTACTTCCCACACATTCGAGTTGGCCCAAGTGTTCCTAGCACAATAAATATGGCACCCAGGAACAATCAAGACCCTCAAAGCCGGTCTTCCAACAAGCCCCACGTGCTGCCTTTAGGCTGCCACCGTCCAGCGCATCAGCCCTCTGTCCTCCACCGTCTTGTCCCCGTCCTTAGCCCCCCTTCCTCACATTTGTGTTTTGGAAGCTACCATTCAGAACACCCACACAGCATTCCTTCTCACTGTCATCGCAGTCACCATTTCTACAGCACTTTATCACTTCTCATCACCTTATTTCAGTCTTCAGAGCAACGCTGCAGAGGAGGTATATCCTCATTTTATAGATGGCGAAGCTGAGGCCGAACTGCAACTTGAACCCAAAGGGTCTCACGATTTCATATCTGATGCTACCGTATTTATTCTAGGCCCTGTTCACTCAGAAGTTTGCAAACCTTAGGCAGAGGAAGTTTTCTAAGGTTCAGTTCCAAATATCAAATTAAAAAATGAGTTATAGGCTGGGCGCGGTGGCTCACACCTGTAATCCCAGCACTTTGGGAGGCCGAGGTGGGCGGATCACGAGGTCAGGAGATCGAGACCAGCCTGGTCAACATAGAATCCCATCTCTACTAAAAATATAAAAATTAGCTGGGCATGGTGGGGCATGCCTGTATTCCCAGCTACTCAGGAGACTGAGGCAGAAGAATTGCTTGAACCCGGAAGGCGGAGGTTGCAGTGAGCCTACGGCACCACTGCACTCCAGCCTGGGGACAGAGTGAGACTCCGTCTCAAAAACAAAAAGAGGTATAGAGAAAAAGTAGAGGAATCCAGTTTTTCCATTTCTGGCTGTGCTATAAACTCGCTCCCAGTGGAACTTTCCTGGCCCTCGGTCTTCCCATTCATAAATAAGGAGATCGAATCCGACAATCCCTGAAACCCTGTCCTGCTCAGCTGTCCTTTGTCTCTTGCCCCGTCTCTGCCATGCTGCTAAAATTAGGCAGCAAACATTGTTGGAATACCTTTCTTTTTTTGTTTCTCATATTTTTAAAGTTCCCAAGATTAGCTGGATAGTATTTGATAACTCGCCGGCTAATCTGTCAAGAAGGAGTAAAAAAAACCCCAGCCATCTACTAACAGCTTTTACGAAGTTCAGTTTCTAGAATGAGAAGATAAACACCCGCCAGAGGGATCGCCCTACAAAAGCTCTTATCCAGAGGGAGACCATCTTTAGAGCTACACCTCAAGAGAGCAGCGGTTCTAGGGCTGGGCGCAGTGGCTCACGCTTGTAATCTCAGCACTTTGAGAGGATCACGAGGTCAGGAGATTGAGGCCATCCTGGCCAACATGGAGAAACCCCGTCTCTACTAAAAATATAAAAACTAGCTGGGCATGGTGGCGCATGCCTGTAGTCCCAGCTACTCGGGAGGCTGAGGCAGGAGAATCACTTGAACCTGGGAGGCAGATTTCACTGTACTCCAGCCTGGGTGACACAGCGAGACTGCACTGCACTCCAGCCTGACCACAGAGTGACCCCCGTCTCAAAAAAAGAGAGAGTGCAACAGTTCTCAACCCCAGGACTTTTGACAATGTCTGGGGACATCTCTGGTAGTCACAACTCAGAGAGGGTCCTTCAGGCCCACACCGAGGGGTACAGGCCATCCTTCAACACACAGGACAGTCCCCACAGCAGTTAGCTGGCCCAAGATGTCTAAGTGCCATGGTTCAGACAGCCTCGAAAACAGTGACATCAAAGAACCGCCCCAGATGCTTTCTGGTGTTTCAGCTGAACTAGTCCACGCGGGAGGTTAACCAGGCACACCCAGCGGAAAGAAGCAAGGATCGGAGCGGCGCTCTTACCGTGCGAAGAAGGAAGCGGCCACCGAGGGGCCTGCAGAAGTCTCGTTGGCCAGGCAGGAGCCCTGCGAGGCGGGGACGCTGCAGGCGGAAGGCTTGTCTGCATTGTAGCGGTTCAGCACGGCTTCGGTCAGTCCCTCCCGGCCACTCTCTGTCATCAGCTGGGAGATCTGACAAGGACAATGGAGACTGAGCTCATTACCTGTGGCTCGCTGCGTTTCCTGACCACTGATGGCATCTGTCTATTTGGGGGAGGGAGGCAAGAGGGATCAGGGTTCTATCCCACCTGCATTCAGCCACACGTGGGTGCTTAGGGCTGCTAGAAGGCTACTTTCCAGCATTTTAGCTGGGTGATACCCCCCTTTTCATTAAAAATAATGGAATAAAATTACCCCGTGACATTGTAAGTTTCAATTACGTGTGTGTCTTCCCTCCATTTGGAGGGAAAAACAGGACCCATTATCCATGCACTCTTTGCTGCCCAAGACCACAGCGGGAACATTATCTAGTGCTGGCTTCTTACCAGGAATAGCCCCGAATGCTCTGAAATGGAGGAGTCGGGCAAAGGCATGGTTTTCTTAAGGGAGAAGTAACCCTGCTAATAAAAAACGTAAGGAATGAAAATACTACAGTATTTGGTGCTGCTGGTGGTAGTTTGCTGTGGAAAGTCAATAAAACGGGCAACACAGAGAAACTAATACAAATAAATATAGCCATGATAAATTACCAGTTTTTTAAGGGTTCAGATCATTTCAACAGATTTCATTTTCCTCTTGGCTCATTAAGATAAATGGCTTCCATTTTATTTGAAATGATTGCCTTTATAATGGAAGTTCTAGTGGATGGGGCTTGGTCCATTTTGCCTAAATCTGCATCATAAGCTGTGAAGAACCAAACTCTGGGGCAAAACAAGGGTGTTGTGTGGAAATACACTTTGGAAAAGTGTTAATCCCCACAGCAAATATAATAATCATGCAGGCAGAGTCTCAATATTTGGAAAACCTGTGACTTTAAGTCTTCAGTCTACTTGCAAAAAAAGAAAAATGTTCGTTTAAAAAACAAAGAGGAAACTTTAGTTCAAAAAAAGTCACCAGTCTATTCAAACCCTTAGATGCTAAGTGGAAAACCTTTCTAATCACCTACAAAATACAAGTGCCGTAAAGCAAAGACCCCGAGTAGTTTCCAGTTTGTAACTGAGCAGGCCAGCGAGCCAGTCAGAGCAGCCCTTTTGTGAGCCTTTAAAGGCAAAAACACTTGGACTTTTCACGATTAGCAGAACAGCCCCTACTCTGGGTCCACTGACTGGGGACCCTGCTCTGCTTAAATTCATGCTCTGACTTGGAAAGCCTTGGCATTATTCAGCAGAAATTCTGCCAGCACACTTTCCTATTCTCATTCATTCAACACATTGTAAGGAAACTTGACCCAAGTGAGAGAAACCGGAGAGGAGGCTGCAAAGGCAGCTGCTGCCGGAGGACATCCCTGCTGCCTCGGCGGAGAGCCCGCAGGCCCTGCTTGGGCTTCCTTTGCTGCTGTGGGGTGTGGGCTCCCGTCCCGGCTGCTACCGTCCCCGCGGAATGGGGCCGGCTGCAGGGTGCCGCTGACACGACTGGAAAGCTGAGGATGTGACCGTGCACACCGTCGTCCCCACTCAGCGGTACTCGTGAAGCTCCAGGTGGCCCGTCATGCCTCCTGGACAATGTCCAAACACAAAGCAAAACCCCCAAATTCATGGGACAACTTTTTTTTCCCCAATAAGCTACAGTCTAAGCCACACCTTTGATTCTGACACACAGTGACATGCGAAACAAGCCTGTCTGCCCGGGCTGTTTCCTTTCACTGCTGCATGTCCTATCTAACATGTGGAGGGAAGGGACCCGGTAGGTGCCCTGCAAAGCCAGAGAGAAGCCGCCGGAAGGCGTGCGGTGAGTGGCAAGCTGCCTAACACACAGGCAGGGCGTTCTGGGTGGGCCCAGATTCCACGTCTGGTCCAGAACGCACGTGAGCAGCCTGTGGGTTCACAGCTCTTGAAAACGTCTCTGAGCAAATGAATTTCCATGCATGAGCTTCCTTACTCGAGAGCTATTGGTTATGCTGTGCCAGGCAAAATGGTTCCTCCTACTTTTAAAGAACCAGGGATTAGGCCAGGCGCAGTGGCTCACGCCTGTAATCCCAAAACTTTGGGAGGCCAAGGCAGCAGATCATGAGGTCAGGAGATCGAGATCATCCTGGCCAATATGGAGAAACCCCGCCTCTATTAAAAATGCCAAAAAATTAGCCAGGCATGGTGGCGCACACTTACAGTCTCAGCTTCTTGGGAGGCTGAGGCAGAGAATCGCTTGAACCCAGGAGGGGGGCTTGCAGTGAGCCGAGATTACACCACTGCACCCCAGCCTGGCAGCAGAGCAAGACTCCGTCTCAAAAACAAAAAGCAGAAAGAACCGGGCGATTAGTGGGCATGACACACTGAATTCCCAAGCCTATAAATAGAATTATTCAATAATCAACTGTTTTTTAAAAATTAGCATCACAGAATGTTTTAGAGGCAGAAGCTATTTCCAACATCATCGTCTTCAAAATTCTTCTCCTTAGAAAAGGCACCAGAAGACCAGAGAAGTGATCTGCCTGAGCCAATTTGTATCTAGGAATAGGACCCTGGCTCTTAAACCATTCCTGGCACCCTACCCCTCTTCTAATTAAAAAAAACAAGTCTTCCCTTCTAATAAAAAAAAATGTAATATACAGAAAAAGTCAAATGATAAAACATACAGGCGTGTCCACTGCCACCGTTCACAAATGTCAGCATTTTCTATCTGAGAAAATATTTTCTAAAAGAAACCAAATATCAGGAAAAATTAAAATTGCGCATGTCCCTAGCCACGCGGCCAGTATCGGGACTGGGGTGGGGATGTGGGGACAGGCCGGTGTTCTATCACACGCCCTCCCTCCTCAGAACCTGACAGCTCACTGTTTCCTTTGTGCCCTCTTCAGATTCTGTTCTGGTAGATCCGCAGTGCGGAGAGGGCATCCCTCCAAATGCCTACTCTGTTGACTCTCACCCCCTGAAAGATCGTGTTCTCACTTGCATTTATGCCCAGTGTCCTCTTCAGGGACTTCAGACTTTCAGAAATAACAGACACGCGGTGGCTACAGCAACTGCTCTTGACCTCCACGGCAGTTTCACGCCTCAGGGCGTCAGCCCCCAGCGAGGTCCTCCAACACCCTCTGGCTCCTTCCCCCACCAGGCCAAGGCCTCCATGTGGAATGTTCCTACTCCTCCTGCAGATCCACGCCCAAGCATCACTCCTCAGAGAAGCCTTCTTCCAGCCTGCCTTCCTCTGCCGGATGCTTCTGCAGGGCCCCAATCTTTTCCCTCAGTATCTCCGCTTTGGTTGATACCACGCATTTAACAGTCATTTTCTCCCACTACGGCAAAGCCCCAAGTCTACAGACTAGGGCTGCTTTGCTCACCACTGTGTACCAAGGTCAACACCATGGCTGGCACAGAAGACGCTCAGAACATGTCTGTGTATAAATCTGAGCTATTCTTACTTTCTACTGCTCACAGGCAACTACTTAAATCCTCTTAAGTCTTTTAAGAGTAATTTCATCAAAAAATATAATTGCTTTTCTTTTTTTGTTTGTTTTTTTGAGACGGGGTCTTGCTGTGTTGCCCAGGCTGGAGTGCAGTGGTACAATCTCAGCTCACTGCCTCCCGGGTTCAAGTGGTTCTCCTGCCTCGGCCTCCCGAGTAGCTGGGACTACAGGCACATGCCACCATGCCCGGCTAATTTTTTGTATATTTAGTAGACACGGGGTTTCACTGTGTTGGCCAGGATGGTCTCAGTCTCCTGATCTTGTGATCCTCCCACCTCGGCCTCCCAAAGTGCTGGGATTACAGGTGTGAGCCACCGCGCCCAGACTTCTTTCCTATTTTGTCTGATTCTTAAGATATGACAGTCTTTTCTCCCACCCTCATCACTGTCAAAGTATAGGGTTTTGGCTCCATAATATTTGGGGATCAAGAGCTGCCTCTCTTTTAGCTTGCTAGTTCATTTGTTCATTCACTCGTAGGAACAATCATGTGTCGGGTGCTTGGTATATGTCAGGGGAAAAAAAATGCTGAAGATTCAGGAGGCTCTCAAAATGTGCAGACATTTCTTGTCAGTATCTTGTGCGAAGACAGTCTGCAAGACAGCTCTCCAAAAGCAACTTGCATTTCCTCCATTTAGCTACATTTTTATAATTCTGAAAAACGGAAGAGCTAGGCTTGCTGTCAGTAGAAGCAGCTGTAGCTTCTTTAACAATTAAAATCATATCCATTGTAGAAGATTCTGAGGGAGGAGCCGCCCCATTAGATAAGCGATCGTTTTTCCTGCATACACTGCTATGCAGGCCTTCGGAGTGCTGGGTTTTAGTGGATGCCTTCTTACCAAGGTGCTACCTTGCTTGCTACCAAGATACCTGTTCTTAGGAATTTACTCTTCCTTAACCCTGCAAACCCTCTCTAGGGATGCGGGGCTACAATACCATCGGTTGTAACTGAATTGTCCTATTAATCAAAGAAACAACGTAAGACCTACTGCATGAGCTCTGGTTATGAAAGAACCACTCCAATCCAAATTCTGAAGCTCTCTGAAACTGTGATTGCTTACCCCTGAGGTGTTTCCATGTCAAGCAAAGAATGATCCATAGTCTACGACAATTCAACAGTCATTAACAGCATAAGGGATGCCCTCATGTGCCCTCAGTAAACTGCTCCTTCCTCACAGAAGGTTCACTGCAAACAACGTTAAGTTATGTAGACTGGTTGGCTATTGTTCCCATTTCACAGATGAGAAAACAGAGGCCAGGACAGGAGTCTGATGATTGGTCCAATGCCGCTCAGCCGTCACATAGGGAAGTTCAGCTGGAAATCAGGCCTCCGATTCCATTTATTTCCCTTCCTTCTGCCATCTGACCTTCGTCACTGAGGTTTACTGAATAACCTGAGCCCCAGACAGATTTGGGGGATTACGGAAGGTCAACATTGGTTAGTCTCTGTCCTCAGGAGATTTGGAAGGAAGCTAGATAAAGAAACTCGTAGTCAGCCAGAGACGTGCGCTCTCTCACTTCTCTAAAATAAGGGTGGGTGGGGGTGGGGGTGTGTGTGTGTGTGTGTGTGTGTGTGTGTGTAAATACTAGCTGTGACTTGGAAATGGGGAAGCTTCCAAAATGTGTTTTTAGGCCGATCTTTAGGTCAAAGAAGGCCTCTGTGGGGCCTGAAAGACTCCACGTTCTCCTCCTCAGTTGTGATGGTGAGCCCCGCAGCACCCGGCCGGCCCAGGGGCCTGGGAGGAAGGGGCTGCCGCGTGGTCACTTCTGACACGCTGTGGAGGAAAGAGGCCCTGCTGGGACCGACACAAGAGCCCTCGCAGCAGACCTCGGGTCACTGTGAGCTCGCCCCGCTCCGCAGCCGCCCCAGCCGGAGCCGGTTCTCGGGCCACATGCCACTGACTTGCTATGGGACTGGGAGTGTGCGTTCCGCCGCCCGCCCCACGGCCTCCGAAGTCCCTTCTTGGCTCTGGAATGTCATCTCAAGGCAGTGGCCTTTCCTGCTAGTCAGGAGGACTCCCCACACTTAGGGCCCGCTTCTCGCTGCGAGCTAGAACCAACGTCACTCCGGGTGCAGAACTCGGCCAGGAGCCTCGGCCAGGCTGACCCACGGGCCGGGACGCCGCCCTGCTCCAGCCCCATCTCTGCCCCCAGCCAGGTGGACAGCCACAGGCAGAACTGAGGACAGCCTTGGGGGACGCACACAGATCCCCTGCTGCAGTCCTGAGGGCTCACCTGTGGATTCCAAGACAATCCAACCATTTCGCCAGAAAGGGAACTGAGGGCCAGAGAGGTGGCGCTCTCTCCCCAGGGGACACAGCCGGTGAGAGGAGCCGTGGCTGGAACGTGGATCTGTCTCCCGAGGTGGCTTCTGGGCTGCACGTCCGCCCTCCGTTCAATTTCCCTCCCCCCAGGACCCTTCCTAACTCGAGGCCGCCCTCGGACCCCCTCCTCGCAGTCCACTGTTGGAGAACACCCTCAAGACACGACGTTCCCCTGAAACTGGAAGCCTCACCGCCTAATTCTGAATCAAGAACCTTGTTTGTTTTTCTTTTTCTTTTTTATTTTTGAGGCGGAGTCTCGCTCTGTTGCCCAGGCTGGAGGGCAATGGTGCGATCTCAGCTCACTGCAGCCTCTGCTTCCTGGGTTCAAGCGACTCTCCTGCCTCAGCCTCCCGAGTAGCTGGGATTACAGGCCTGGGCCACCACACCCGGCTAACTTTTCGTATTTTAGGAGAAATGGGGTTTCACCATGTTGACTAGAATGGTCTCCATCTCCTGACCTCATGATCCACCCGCCTCAGCCTCCCGAAGTGCTGGGATTACAGGCGTGAGCCACCGCGCCCGGCCAAGTGCCTTATTTTTAAAGGACTCCAGCTTACATCTGCATTTTAGACTGTTAGAAATTTATTTCTTCTCTTGCGATCCTGTGAAAGATGCATGATTCTTCCTGAGAAAACTCTGGTTCCAAGACCTCCAAAGATCCGCTGAGCACATATGAAAACCCCACAGTCCTGGTGGAAAGGCCTCATTCTCCTGGTTACGTGTGTGTGTGTCACTGTTACAGTCTAAGAGCAGTGCTGAAAACACACTGAGAGCCATCCTGATCACAAGCTTGACGGGGACTACATGTTCACCACAGGATTTTATTTGGTTTGGTTCTGACTGAAACCTGTTTTCAGCTCTCCGTCTTGGTTACAGGGGACCATGTCTCTCCTTCAGGGTATCTGTGACTTTCCAAAGAGCACATCATATCCCTCGGGTGGTGGTTAAATGAAAACGGGTAGCAGCAAAAGACTAGGCTGCAGGGAGAGCGTGCACGTGTGTGTGTGCAGGTGTCAACACGTGTGCACGTGCAGGCACATGGGAGGTTTTCAATGTACATGAGAACCCCAAGCACCACTAATGAGCAGCGAAAGTCTGCATTTCACAGACCACATGGAAATAAAGCTTCTCCGTATGGTTTAACTTTTAATTCATGTCTTCCGACCATGTATAAATTTTTATAGCACATGCGTGCTAGATGTCAGGGTCTCCATGCACACGAGAACCCCAGGCACCATTAATGAGCAGCGAAAGTCTGCTTTTCACAGACCACGTGGAAACAAAGCTTCTCCCTATAGTTTAACTTTTAGTTCACGACTTTCAACTACATTTAAATTTTTACACAGATCCCTCAGTATGAGGAGCTCGGTATTCACTCCCAAAGAAAGAGTGACTCCTAAATGTGGTTATGATCTTGACCACAGAATCAAGACAAAAGGTGTGTGGCTTTTCCTAAGGCCGCTCCCACGTCGCAAATTGCAATCTGTAAGCCACTGACCTTTAACTTCCACACTGAGGGAAGAACTCTGAGAGCAACCAGACTGTGTCAGCATGGGCGTTCATCTTAAACGGCATTATTGACCCAGAAAGCCACCGCCCTCTGACGCTGCCAAGACAGCAGGGACACCAAACAGTATTTGTTTCCTGTGGAGACATCCACAGAGAACAACTGCTTCTCCCTCAGTCTTTAATTAATGACACTTAACGACACGATGTCCCTCCTCAAATCCCAGAAAATAACATTTAAGAACATTTTCTCCTACACAGTTAACATCTCACTGTCTTGGGGCAGATTTTATTGCTCTCTGCTACCTATACTGTTACTTAATGCTTTAATGGCCTGTAAAGAGTGGGTGCTCAATAAATATTTTTGATCCAGGTTAGCACAAATCAACTCATGATTATCTTGGCAAAGACCATTCACAGCTCGTTTTTAAACCCTTGGTATTGTCTTAGGGTGTGTCTACGCTGTCCGTTGTTAGGCTCTTAGGAAATTAGGATGCCACAGTACACCTCGGTATATTCTGTAAAATACGTATTATGAAAGTCAGTCTGCAAAGGGAGAGATCAAGCCGTGCACACCCAGACCAAAGAGAAACAACGCAGAGCCGATCACGCAGCCAGAGGCAGAGGAACCTCACGCCAGTCACCACCACGCAGTGACACAGTCCACATAAATCTTATTCAGTTTTTGCTCATAACAGGGAGAGAGAAAAAAAAATACGTCCCTTTTCTATCTATGAGTCTTTGCTTTGACTGCAGGAAAATGTCTCAACCCCCACATCAGGTCACTTCTGGAGCTGAGTATAAACATGTATCTGGGCTGGGCACAGTGGCTCGCACCTGTAATCCCAGCATTAAGGAGGCCAAGGGGTGCGGATCATGAGGTCAGGAGTTTGAGACCGGCCTGACCAACATGGTGAAATCCCATCTCTACTAAAAATACAAAAGTTAGCCAGGCATGGTGGCTCACGCCTGTAATCCCAGCACTTTGGGAGGCCAAGGCGGGTGGATCACGAGGTCAGGAGTTCAAGACCAGTCTGATCAACGTAGTGAAACCGTCTCTACTAAAAATACAAAAATTAGCTGGGCATAGTGGTGCACACCTGTAATCCCAGCTACTCAGGAAGCTGAGGCAGGAGAATCACTTGAACCTGGGAAGCAGAGGTTGCAGTGAGCCCAGATCACGTCACTGCACTCCAGCCTGGGCGACAGAGTGAGACTCTGTCTCAAAAGGGAAAAAAAACACAAAAGTCTCTGTCAGAGGGGTCTCCAAGAACAGGCTCCGCTTAAGGAGCAGATGTCACTTTGTCACCCCACCAGACCCTTCCTTCCTGCCCAAGGACGAGCAGCGACAGAGGACTGTTGCTCTGACAACCACAGGTGCATGTCTCTGGCTTCAACGCCACTCCCCCCGGGGAATGAAATGCTTGGTTCTATGAGTTACGTTTATTTCATGCTTGCAGGCAGAGAAACAGAAGAAATGACCCACTTAGGAGGGAGCGCCGGGATGCTTCCTAACCCAGCACGGCTCTCTTCTGCAGTGCCCGTGTCTGTCTGCGTCTCCTCCGGGTCCCACAGGCCTCCGTCCTCACTAAGCTGCTCCACGCGCCCCCTTCTTCCCGCGCCTCCTGACCCCAAGTATCAGGCAAACGTGCTGATCGTTTAGACTTCGTTCTCACCCCGCTTGTCTCTTCTCTTCCCGCACACAGAGCTACCCAGAACTGCGGCGGTGCTTTTCCAAGGCAGGGTCACGCTCCCGGTGGCCGTGTTAGGACGTTTCCTAAGCAGAATTTGTGATGAGGGCAAAAGCTGGCATCCGCAAGACAGTTTTTGTTTAGAAGTCTCAGTAGACACTGCAGAAAGTTGGTTTCTGTTTTCTATTGCTGGGTTCTCGCTTGAATAAAATGTACTGAAAACTAGGGCAATAAAATGGATTTCCCCCAACCTATCTCATCAAAATAGTTTTTATTTAAAAAGAATACAGAAGAACAAATATTGTATGATCCCACTTATCTGAAGCGCCTGAAACAGTCAAATTCACAGAGTTATTGTTAATGGGGCAGAGTTTCAGTGTGGGAAGATGAAAAAGTTCTGTTGGTGGTGGATGGTGGTGACCATTGCATAACATGTGAATGTACTTAATGTCACAGAACTGCACGCTTAAAAATGGTTAAGATGCTAAATTTTAGGTCATATATATTTTACCACAATAAAAAAAAAAGAAGAAAGAAAGAAGCCCAGGTGGGGTGGTCAAGCCTGTACTTCCAGCACTTTGGGAGGCCAAGGCGGACAGACTGCTTGAGCTCAGGAGTTCAAGACCAGCCTGGGCAACATGGTGAAACGCTGTCTGTACCAAAAATACAAACATGAGCCGG
Organism: Plecturocebus donacophilus; assembly: GCA_004027715.1. Taxonomy (NCBI): domain Eukaryota; kingdom Metazoa; phylum Chordata; class Mammalia; order Primates; family Pitheciidae; genus Plecturocebus; species Plecturocebus donacophilus. Next base: position 25,488 of record PVKP010009420.1, read on the forward strand.
GCAGGGTGGCATGCGCCTGGAATTCAGCTACTCGGGAGGCCGAGGTGGGAGGATCTCTTGAGCCAGGGAGGTTGAGCTGCAGGGAGCCATGACGGTGCCGCTGCACTCCAGCCGGTGAGACACAGCAAGACCTTGTCTCAAAAAATAAGAGACAGAGAATCGCACACTGCCAGAGTTACTCCTCTGAACCTGTTCCAGTGGCTACACTCCTGCTTTGCCATTTTGGAGAGTACAGTCATAAGGCCCATCAACCTTCAGGCCGGAGTCAAGAGAAGAGGGCCAGGAACCCAGGGTTTCTGTCTTCCAGTGACGGACAGGCCTCTACACACGTCACGAGGTATGTTTTGCAGGGTGGCCTCAGTGACAAGACCCCACTTTGCTTATGCCCGAGGCCTGCAGGACGAAGAACTGGGATGGGAAGGAAACTCAGAGAGAAGCCACACTTGGAGAAGGGGAGGAGATGGGCGGGAAGCCCCCACACAAACCCGGCTCTTTGGTTAAACATCATCGGATTGCTTTATCCTCACCTGAGTCAAATGCCATCCTTTCTTAGCTTCCCTCACACCTGCCAAGTCACAGGTGAATGATCAGTTAGCATTCCTTCTGTAACGCAGTATTCCAGCCTGGGGTGGCTCAGATCTTTTCTTAGGCTCATGGCTTGCTTTTAGGCATTTTAATAGGATGCAGCTTCTTCCTACTGCTGTTGGCATGCTGTCTGCAGAGAAACAGCAGGTACTGCCCAGGCTGAAGCTCGCTCCAGGCGACACAAATCACCTGAGGCGCTGAGGCTGGCCTTGAGTCAGATAAACTCCTCTTTGTGCTGTCCAGGACCCCCGGCCAGCACCAACCGGCCAGGATGGGATTCCTATGGCCCAGGGCTGACCGTTTGATTACCCTTATTATCTTAGCTTGCTTTGGCTATAAATTTTATTAGTGGCTATAAAATTATCCATCCACAGCATTTGACTCAGTGACCTCTTGCGAAAGAGAATTCCACACCTGGCCATACACAGGGCCTAGGAGGGCTGCCTTTCCTTCACCCTCAATTTATAGCCCTACTTCCAGTGCTCTGCCCTGCAGGATGAGACTCTGCAAACAGAAGACGCTGCTCATGTTTCAGGATCCTCATTATCGGAGCTCAGATCTGGCCCCTCAGCACCTGATAACGGTTTTTTTTATGCTTTGTGTTGCTAGAAGGTAAAGGAGCAGGCCCGCCTGCCTGCTCCAGGAAGGGCCGAGATGCAGGCAGGATTCCGCAACGGGCCAGCTGCATGTCTCCTCGGGGCTCCTCCCTTAGAGTTCTTTTTTTTTCTTTTCAAGATGGAGTCTAGCTCTGTTGCCAGGCTGGAGTGCAGTGGCACAATCTCAGCTCACCACAACCTCTGTTCACTGCAACCTCTGCCTCCCGGGTTCAGGCAATTCTCCTGCCTCAGCTTTCCGAGTAGCTGGGACTACAGGTGCACACCACCATGCCCAGCTAATTTTTGTATTTTTAGTAGAGACGAGGATTTCACCATGTTGGCCAGGCTGGTCTTGATCTCTTGACCTCGTGATCTGCCCGCCTCGGCCTCCCAAAATGCTGGGATTACAGGCGTGAGCCCCTGGGCCTGGCCCCTCCTTAGATTTCTTAGTTCCAACACGTGCAGCTTAAGGTAGAGATCAAACTGTTTAGGAGTCTCCTATAACAGATGACACGGTCCTACCAGGAAGTTTGTCGCATTTCCACAGAGGCGTGTGGATTCACCTTGCAGGTATGCTGAATCACAACATTTATTCCTCAGATTTGCTTTGGGGAGTGTTTTCAGTGACACAGTCAGTGGTTCGTAAGGAAAGGAGCAGAGCAGTTGACATGATGAGATCAGTCTCAACCTCAGAGGCCTTTGAGGATGTGAAATCAGGCGGCCTCATACATCAGCATCATCACCATCACCATCGCCATCACCACTTTTGAGCACTTATCATGAGCCAGCTTCTGTTCTAAGAGCTTTATATGTATTGCCACATTTAATCCTGACAACAACCCTATGAAGTAGGCTCAACTGTGATCAAGTCAGAGCTTCAATTCTGCCTGACACCTGGCAAGGCCCTGGAGCGGGGAAGGCCCAGGACTTGGTTTCTGGCTGTTCTTGAGTTTATACTGGGCAGCTCAGGCCCACATCACTCAGAAAATGTACAGCTCAAGGAGGGCTACCCTCTTCAGAAAAGGTGCTAACAGCAAAAGATTTTATTTTTAAAAAAGAATCATTTGAAGCCAGGCGTGGTGGCTCACACTTTTCATCCCAGCACTTTGGGAGGCCGAGGGGGGCGGCTCATCTGAGATCAGGAGTTTGAGAACAAGCTGGCCAACATGGCGAAACCCCGTCTCTACGAAACATACAAAAATTAGACAGGCATGGTGGCACACTCCTATAAGTCCAGCTACTTAGGAGGCCGAGACAGGAGAATCACTTGAACCCAGGAGGCGGAGGCTGCAGTGAGCCAAGATCACACCACCGCACTCCAGTCCAGGCGATAAAGCGAGACTCAGTCTCAAAAAAAATTAAAAAAATCATAAGAATCATTTGAATAAGTGATCATAATTAGGATTATTTGAATAACTGAGCACAATAAGCTCGCTCTATCCAGTGTTTTGTGATGTTTATGATCAAATAAAAATAAAATAAAATGGTCTGAATCTGGATGTAATGGATTTCACTTTCAATTTCCAACTTAGAAAACAGACTGAGTAGTCGAGATGAAATCACAACCCTAATCAACTCAACCCTGATGTCAAGGGTGGACCAGAGGCTACTCCTAGGCCAGCTCCTATGAACAGAATCACCCGGGGGTGGCTCTTCTACCGGGGGAAGGCGACCATTGTTCCTCACCCCCAAATAGTCAACCAAGAGCCAGTGCCCCAGGAAGCATGTCTTGACTCCTTGTTTCCTGCAGCGAGTGATCCCGCCAGCCCCTCCTCGGGACTCCAAGCCTGTCCTTATGATATCAGCGTGAGCCCGCGGACCCTGCAAGTGCAATCCCAAAGCCTAAAGCCTGTCTTGCTTTACAGCTGCCTCTTGGCAGTCTCTCCGCAAGGAAAGGGTCAACCCCAGGGCCGTAGGGACTGTGTCTGTTCTCCTCAGTATTACCGGCACAGGACAGTGTCTGGATATGGAATGATATCTAACAAATACATTAATTCATACATGAATTAACAGATACATGCAAATGGAAATGAACTCAATGTAGTCGGAATCGGGTTGTTGGAGTTCTGTTTGTTTCTAAGGGATAAAAGCTTGTTTTCACTTGATTTTAAACATTGTGAATAGGGTACAGAAAGCTTTATTGAATCAACTAAGATGCTTCAGCATATACATAATTCAATATAGTGGTAATAAGACAAATGGCTGGAGTTGGGGAAGAAAGAGCAAACAAGGAACAAAGCGAGACAAAAGAACAAAAAGAAAGAGAGAAGCATGAGAAAGAAGAAAAAGAGAAAAAGGAAAAGCAGTGCAGACACAGAGATGAAAAGTGCGGAGAGAAAACCAGCATTGTTCGTCTCGGTCAGTTTGAGTGTGAGCAGGTAGCAGCCGCAGCTGGAGAGCTGTGGAATTCTCTGGAATATGGGCCAGTAATCATAGGAATCCAGGTTCCAGGAGAGGAGAAGCCAAGCCAGAGACAAAGTCCCCCGCCCTGCTGCGGCTCTTCCGCACACCAGACATGAGTTTCAGCTGCACTCAGAGCTCTGGGGTGCCAGAAGGTGAAGTGTACAAACTGGCCAATTTAAAGACCCCTACCACAAAACTGAGCCATCTTCTTTCTTTTATCCATTTAAAAAATAGACCTGGGCTAAGTGCACTCTCTCACGCCTGTCATCCCACCACATTGGGAGGCCGAGGCAGGCAGATCACTTGAGGTCAGGAGTTCCAGAACAGCCTGGCCAACACGGTGAAACCTCGTCTCTACTAAAAATACAAAAGTTAGCCGGGCGTGGTGGTGAGCACCTGTGGTCCCAGCTACTTGAGAGGCTGAGGCAGGAGAATCCCTTAAACCCAGGAGCTAGCAGCTGTAACGAGCCAAGATCACAGCACCACACTCCAGCCTGGGTGACACAGCAAGACTCTGTCTCAAAAAATAACAATAAATAATAAAACGAAATAAAAAATAGACCTAACCTTTGAAGAAAAGAGCTTGGAGTTTCTGACTATTGAATACTTGCTTTATGTAAGCTTTGCAGAATGGCGTTGCTGATTAGTCATGCTGCCAAGGGGAAGCACAATAAGATTAGGAGGCCGAACATTCGATTACTGAACCGCTGCAGCGTTTCATTCTCATACAGATCACGGGCTTTTCCATCCACCATTCATCTGCCATGTCTTTCTTGTCTGGAAAGGTCATCATCCTGCATCTCTATGCAGTCCCTTCCCGGGGTCTATGTCACCTACATTCCCAAGTTCTTCACTGAAGTCTTGGCTAATGCTCGGGAAGCTTTCAAGGAAAGCAGCAGTGCGTTATGCCCTGGGCAACCCCACACCACAGCCATGAAGGCGATGCCTAAACTGGAGACAGGCTGGACCAAATCAGATTGTCACCCAGTGCCTGGCAAAGGGCAGGTCAGGCAGCAGGCCCCTGGTCCATGTGGCATCATTAAGTGTTAAGAACCAATTCTGGGGGCTGGGCGTGGTGGCTCACACCTGTAATCCCAGCACTCTGGGAGGCCGAGGCAGGTAGGTCAGGAGTTCGAGACCAGCCAGGACAACATAGTGAAACCCCGTCTGGTGGTGTGCACCTGTAATCCCAGCTATTCGGGAGGCTGAGGCAGGAGATGGCTTGAACCCAGGAATTGGAGGTTGCAGTGAGCCAATATCGTGCCACTATACTCCAGCCTGGGTGACAGAGTGAGATTCTGTCCCCCACCCCCCACAAAAAGAACTAAATCTGGGTTCTGGGCCTGGCTTGGTGGGAGCAGCATGGGAGGCTGTGGGTGAGTCATTTCCCCTCTTAGCCCCAATTTTCCCCATGGAGGGGACCTTGTGAGACTGCCCGTGGGATGGCCAGAGGGCATGCTGCAGAATATGCCCTGTGCTTCCTGAAGTCATAATCACATATAAAGCAGGAACAGTTAAGAGATATTCCCATGACATCTCTAAAATATGCTCCTGACTTAACATTTGAGTGGCCCTTGTGCAAAAACAAACATATCAAAAATCACAAAGTGGGGAAAAATTTCCCTGCCAAAGTGAGAAAAAAATTCGCCAACTGTCAATGGTGAACAAGAATTGTTTTGTTTAAGAGTCAGCCACTTGCTCCAGAGTGATGCATGGCTTACATGGCTCCAGCTGTGACTTGACATCAAACCTTGTATTCTGTGTACCAACTGCAGAAACACCAAATCCTACACAACTCAGAAAGCAACTTTTTAAAAAATGGAGCTGGCAAAGTCCTCAGATCTATTCTAGGCTAAGTTCCACGCGCACACATGAAGATGCCGAAGTCCAAACTGATGGGATGAGTTATCTCCGTTCACACACCTAGTTCATGCCACAGCCAGTTAACTGTGGCACTTATTCATGCATACCAGATATGTACAGTTGGCTAAAAATACAAAAATTAGCCAGGCGTGGTGGCACGTGCCTGTAAGCCTAGCTACTTGGGAGGCTGAGGCAGGAGAATTGCTTGAACCCAGGAGGCGGAGGCTGCAGTAAGCTGAGATCACACCACTGCACTCCAGCCTGGTGACACAGTGAGACTGTGTCTTAAAAAAAAAAATCATTTAAGAATCATTTGAATAAGTGATCATAATTAGGACTATTTGAATATATAGATTTATGTATTATTTGAATATATATTATATATTTGAATACATATTTGTGTGTGTATATATATATACACACATGTATATATATGTGTGTGTATGTACATATATATATTATTTGAATACATATATATGTGTGTGTGTGTGTGTGTGTATATATATATATATATAACCAACAATAGGACAGCAGAAGTCTGAAATGACTGAAAATCCGAGAAATACAGAGGAAGAAAAAGAGTCTCCGCAGGTTAGCCATAAGCCAGGGGCTCAGTTCTACCCAAATGACCAGCTGTGGGACCTTAATCAAGTCAATTAACCTCTCTGCATCCTCGTTTGCAAAATCACAGATCTGCCATAAGGAATATTAACTAAAAACACTCTCAGCCATCTCTCTCCTCTGACAAAAATGGCTTAAGAATCAAAACCAATGCTCTAAAGCCTCTAATTGCAAACCTGCACACGGCTAGGCAAACATTTGTGGGCTGATCTTGTGAAGATATTTGAAATTGTTCTTCTGCCTATTCCCTTTGGATTTCAGGATCTCTTACTCTATAAGGCTGATAATCTAAACCTTCACATCATTCCCACATGTCCAGAATTCAAAGAACAGCTTGTTGGGGTTGCTTACTGGGAAACTCTGTTTCATTAATCCTAATTAGGGCTGATCCTAATCTTGTCACCAGACCCATAACAGACTTTGCATCTGATGGTTTTCTAAACTGGTTTACCCAATGCATTTGGATGATAAATAAAATACGCTTATTTACATGTACATGTTTCTCTTTTCTATTTCACTAGTAAAAATGCCATTAAGAATGCTTTAAGAAGTGTAGTCATGTTTTGACTAGTCTCTAAGTCCTTCCTAAAACCTGAATTCTCAAATTTAGGGATATGTAAAAATCCTGGACCTCAGGAGAGGCAAAACTAAACTCCAAATTAATTTTTGGCTGTTGTTGGGTTTCTTAAGGTCTGTACAATGTTCTGATCACCTCCCTGCTTTTTGCTTCATTAACACAAAGACAAAGCTCTTCTGTGCAAGTTGACACCAGAGAATTGTAGAATCTCATTATGTCTTCACTAAATAAATATTCTGCTTTTTCCCCTGTTGTGGCTGTAACATTCCATCCAGTGTTCTAATTTCTCCAGTTGGTGGTTGTGCTCAAATTTCTCCTCTGTTCATTTAAGATGCTGGTTTTCTCTTCTATTCTGCCAGCTATGGCATTTCCCAAAGCTTGGCTATACTTTCCACTTGTTAGAACTTTAGAATATGGGTCAGGCCTAGCAGAGTCAACACCAACTAGCTTATTGTGAGCATATCTAACTAGATTCCCTGAGTTAATAAACCAGAGCCAGCAAGGTTGGCATTCCCCAACACGTCAGGGTCCCACAGTCCTGAGGGCGCTTTATTCTCAGAGCTGGACCCGAGAGTTCATCTCTTCATATCTGCCCTTTTGTTACAAACCTTGAGTCCCTGGAGTCTGCTATTTTAAACAGAGCCAATCTTTTGGGATTCTTGTCTTTCATACACACTTGAAAAGCTATTCACCTAATCCTGAGTTAAAAGACTCTGCTACATTTAAAAAAATCAGTCTAGTCGGAATTTCTCAAAAATGAATTGTCTCTTAACAACCTTTTGAGAGAAAGCAGCAACATCTCAGCTAAGTCTGTCCTTTTCCTACACTATCCCCTAAGCCACGATTCTACCACTCATAAAGTAACATTGAGGTCTGCGGTGTTTCCACGTATGTAGGGCAATGATACAAAACCAGCAGCTCTCAGATCCAGAGTCTGGAATCAACCAGGCCATCTCCGAAAAGAAGCCAGTGGCCCCAAACTACAGTTTTTGATACAAACTGAGAATACATAACACTTGCAGTAAGCCCATGTTAGTGTGGACAACAAGATATCCACTCTGAAGGGTCAGTTCCAAGAGGGCAGGAGATCAACCTTGCCTTTAGAGGGAATTTTCCTGCCCTAACTAGTACCCTCGGAGTCAGTACTGAAAACTATGCTATTTGCATTTCTACGGGGCTCACCACCAGCAGAATTCTAAAACGTTGGCAAGAGTGAAACATGTACACATTTTGTAGTTAGCTTAAGATTTAGTCGAGGTTTTTCCCCCCTAGAGCCTGAGAGGAGGCCAAAGAAACACACACAAACACACACCCATACACACACCACCCATGCACGCACACACACACACAGACAGCAGAACTGCTCTTCCAACAGGGAGGAGGCTCAAGTCGTGTTTTTCAGAAAAAATGAAACTACGCCTTTGGGGAAAGAATGCAAAGAAATAGCTTATGAAATATATAAAGACACATTTGAGAATAAGTAAATATGCCCACTGAGGAAATACATAGAATAAAGAACCTCAAATTATATTAGTCCTTAAAGGAACACATCCGAAAAGCGGGGCTGGGGGTTATGGAAGCTTCTTCCTTCTATAAACCTTTAAGAATAATACAGCTAGCCAAGCTGGGCAGGGTGGTGTGCTCCTGTAATCCCAGCTGAGGTTGAGATTGAGGAAAGAGGATCACTTGGGCCTAAGAGTTTCAGTCCAGCCTGGGTAGCATAGCAAGATCCCATCTCTACAAAGAAATTTTGAAAAAAATTAGCCAGACATAGTGGCACACATCTGTAATCCCAGCTACTGGGGAGGCTGAGGCGGGAGGATCACTTGAGTCCAGGAGTTCAAGGCCACAGTGAGCTATGACTTACCTCTGCACTCAAGCATGGGCAACAGAGCGAGACCCCATTTCTAAAGCTAAAAATAAATACAACACGCCAGCTGTCTTGACTTTACTCTGGTGCAGACTTATCAAAATGAGATGTCAGATGCTGGGAGGAAAACTCTTCGCAGCCATGAGTTTTTTTCTGATGTGTAAACACTTCTAAAGTCTAGAATCTAAACCACTATAGCCCCTAATCACTATGCTGTAATTTCATTAATGTCCTAGGCCGAGCTAGCCCAGAGTACACCCACCGTGTACCAAGCTTCCCCTTTTTTCAGTTGATTTCCGTCTGAGACAGCCTTCAGTGTGACATATTTCTAACAAGCCTGTGTCTTTTATTTTTCAGGCTCATTCAGCTTAAAGTATTTCTTGCTAGTGTCCCCCTGTGTACATTCATACACGTCCAACCCTGTATCTTAATTTGGGTTTAGGGATCGTGCTCACTCTAGTTCACAGACTGTCAGTTTGTAACTAGTCATGGAAGGAAAAGGCAGTATTTATGAAAGATGCTTTATCTTCAAATTCTAGAAAACCTTCCCTCCAATCCAGGTCACCATGGGAATCGCCTGCCGCATCCAAGGGTCAAACATAAAAAGGCAGCATGGGGATGAGAGGCGTGGGCTCTGCACCCAGCCAGCCTGCCAGACCCGCAGACAGGAGGGGCTCAGACGAAGGCACCCCGTTTAAAGGAACTTTGTTCTGTTCGTGCTTTGTTTAAATCCCAGAGTGGGAGACGACCTACAATAAGCCACTTGAACCTTTTTATTCTGTCATTCTCCAGCTGAAATACAGTATGTGGGAGTTCTTTCAATAGCGGCTATGCATGCCTTTCAGAAGCTAACTTAGAATACTCCACAGCTACCAGTGTGGAGAACAGCGGCTCAACAGCAGGCTTGCGAGCTGAGGGCAGCCAGTCCAGCCTCTCCCTACTGCGGCCCGTCAGGCCTGAGGGAGCCCCAGTCTTGCTTAGCCCACAGGCCAGGAGCCCCAGCCCCGAAGCGCTAACTCTCTCCTCCCTGTTGACTGCTCCTGTTTGCACTGCGTGTATGCAGGTTGTGTTTGAGATGCAGTCTCCCTCTGTCGCCCAGGCTGGAGTGCAGGGCACGATCTAGGCTCACTACAACCGCCTCCCAGTCTCAAGCAATTCTCCTGCCTCGACCTCCTGAGTAGCTGGGATTACAGGCATGTGCCACCATATCTGGCTAATTTTTTTGTATTTTTATTAGAGCTGGGGAGTTTTACCATGTTGGTCAGTCTGGTTTCGAACCCCTGACCTCAAGCAATCTGCCCACCCCGGCCTCCCAAAGTGCTGGGATTACAGGCGTCAGCCACCGCGCCCAGCCTGCTGTTTGCACTGTTGCTTATCTGTTGGAAGCTGGAGTAATCAGAACAAACTCAGCTAAACTAAATTGGTCCTTTGTTTGCCATTATCATAAAACTTTTATGTAGGAACTAATAAAAACATGCTTTATGCGTGCAGTTACATGGGTTTACACGGGCAATAATATCCAGCAAGTTATACCCATAAATTTAGTTATAGACACTTAGGAATAAATATTTTATCTTTCCCAATGTTTTTGCTTATTGGAAGGAAGCTGTGAACACAGATGGTTATGGCGGATCTGAGGCTTCTAAGGGCCCTTATGTCTCCTTGGATGCCCGTGAGATCAGAAAGGTCTTTTCAGAAGTTTCTGGATAATTTTCACACTTCTTTAGCCCCTGCAGAACTCTACATTAATCAGACCTCCAATCCACGTAAATGGAAAACTTTTTACAAGGCTTTCAAAAAACAAGTCGCTTTTGAAGTGAGTTCAGGATTTTCTTAGAATTTTTTAAATTAAACAAAAAGATTCCATTCTCTTCTCAACTGGGACCTTGGGGCAGATTTACAATAGATTTAATTAAAGAAGCTTTAATGAAATCCAAACCTAACCAAAAAAAAAAAAAAAAAAAAAACAGGCTCATTGGCTACTCAGCTTTCCCCAGTAATTTACTCTGAAATACACCAAATGAGTTAGGTGCTTTTTTGTTGTTGTTCTGTATTTTTTTTCCTCCTAGAGCTGAGCTTTCCAACAGAAATACAATGAGAGCCACAAACGCAAACCACATATGAAATGTGAGGTTTTCTAGTAGCCACATCAAAAAAGTAAAAAGAAACAGGTGTGATTAACTTTAATAACATTTCATTTAACCCCACATATCCAAAATATTATCATTTCAACATGTAATCAATATAAAAAAAATTACTAACGAGGTATTTTACCTTCTTTTTTATGTACCAAGTCTTTGAAATCTAATGTGTATTTTAGATAGACTAGTCACATTCAGTTTAGACCAGCCACGTCTCAATGGTCAGTAGCCGCATGTGGCTGATGGCTCCCAGAAGGGACAGCAGGGGTGTAGAGAATCCTCAACTAGCCAAGGAAAAGGTATTTCAGCAAGAAGAACAACAAAAATCTCACTATCTACGTGAAGGTTTTACGCCCCGTGGGCATACCTCCCTCAGGTTATAATTATGAATTTAGAATACTAGAAACTCAAAATATTAAAGTTATATGCCATTTTAAGAGTCCAATTTTTTCTTGTCCGTAACCCATGGTAAAATAGGTGAAGGTAAAGTAAATCAGGTGAAAAGACAAATACTTAGGGCAGCCAAAAAGAGAACCTATGTCCAAGTTATCAGAGTCACATTAGAAAATAGTGCCAAGCTGAGGCAGGTGCAGTGGCTCCCGCCTGTGATCCCAGCACTTTGGGAGACTGAGGCAGGCAGATCACATGAGGTCAGGAGTTCAAGACCAGACTGACCAACATGAAGAAACCCTGTCTCTACTAAAAATACAAAGTTAGCTGAGCCTGGTGGCGCATGCCTGTAGTCCCAGCTACTCGGGAGGCTGAGGCAGGAGAATCACTTGAACCCGGGAGGTGGAGGTTGCCGTGAGCCAAGATCAGGCCACTGCATTCCAACCAGCCTGGGCAACAACAGTGAAACTCCATTTCAAAAAGGAAAGAGAAGAAAGAAAGGAAGGAAAGAAAGAGAGAGAGAAAGAAAGAAAGGAAGAAAGAAAGAAAGAAAGAAAGAAAGAAAGAAAGAAAGAAAGAAAGAAAAATGTTACCAATCTGACCATCTACCAGCCTTTAAAGTCCTTGCAGCTTCTTAAATACACACCACAGTGAAATATCTTCTATATAAAAGTGCACCCTCAGAAAATGAGAAGCCAATTTTCTTTCCACGTAACTTTTTTTTTCTTCAAAGCAGCACTATACCAGATTTCTATAGCTTCAAAAAAGTAGCATCTCTCACTCTTCTGCCATTCCTCTTTTTCTTAGCATAGATACTAGAAATATCTATAAAGGGTATTTTGAAAGTAGGGGTTACACTAAGAAAGAAAGAAACTGAACATCGGGATTGTAGCTCTGATTTTTTTTAAAGTAAACTTTGGCAAATTATTCAGCTTCTCTGTGACTAAATGTTACCATCTGAAAAATCATCTCAATAATTCTAAGTCTGAAAGCCCGCAAGTGTTAGGCATACTTTTTACTCAATGTGTTATTATATTCAATAATGCATATCGGTGCATCTTAAGCAAGTTTTTCTGGAGAGCAGGGACCAGAATTGCTGAATATACCCTTTACCAAGCTAACCAAAGCTTTGTGTACATAGAAATGCTTAATTATCATGTGTGTTGCTTCTGTTGACGCATAAGATGCGTGAAAGTGCTGAGATAAGGACTCTAAGTAAATGGAAAGGTATTTCTGTTTCTAGATTCTTAAGAGTGTGTTGTCCTGATATGAAACAGAGATTCCCAACATGATCCTTTCTTCCTCCTCAAGGATGAAGAGAAGATCTTCTTGGCAGTAAGTCGGATTGACAACAGGGGAATGTGAAAAAGATCTCGAAGGATCTGATCTGTTTTTGTATGATTTAAATCAACGGTGTATAAAATGTACATCCAAAATTTCTTACTCCATCCCTTCCACCACACATTGGAAAACACTTCCCATAGAACAGAGTGGGCTTGGACTCCAGAGAACCTAGTCTTGGTTTTCGAGTGAACGAAAGGATAGTTGTAAATGAAATGTACCCTAAATAAGAAATATCTCCGTCTAACAATTTAGAATAAGCTAATAAGATGACAGACAACAATAATAATGGTACAGTTAAAAGATCCTCAGAAAGAGACATCATAACTACATACAATCTGATTCTAAGCTGGACCCCTAACTGGAGCGGAGACAATGCTGTAAAGGACATTATCAGGCCGACTGAAAAAAAAAAAAAAAGGAACATGCACGATAGATGACATAAGGCATTCATCACTGTTCATTTTACTGAAGCTGAGCACTGCACTCTGTACGTGAGAGAATATTCCATTTCCTAGGAAACATGCATTGAAGAACTGAAGGATGAAGGCTCATGGTATATGCCTCTTACAAACGGTCCAGAAAAAACAGTTAATCGTTGAGTACAGTGAATAAGGGTATCCTTTGTACTATTTCAATTCTTGTGACTTTTCTGTATTTCTAGGAACATATATATATATTTATAATTTTATAAAAATTTTTCATAATTTTATTAGGACTTTACAGAGGCAATTCTTTGTCCTCGCTACCTAATTTCAACAGCAAGCCCCTGGACTTTGACGTAGAAAATGCAAAGTAATGACTGGGCTGGCATCTGGTAGAGGGTTCACCTCTCATCAACAACCCCTCCACTGGCTATAAGCTTGGATCCCTCTGCTTGACTTCCCCATAGAACGAAGCCTGGGCTTTGGGTGTTGGGTCTCAGGATCAGCCCAGGTGTCTATCTCCTGCTCTCATTTCTGTGGACAGAGATAGAGGAGGAGTCTCTGCCAAAGGTCAAAGCAAGCTTTACGGTGGCTCTGCTAGCTGATAAGGCTCTGGGTAAGGAGATAACCACAGGCTCTGTGAACCCTGGCTGCCTACACCTCCACCGCAGGCAGCCGGGATTACTTTATCGAGGGTCAAGGGACCTGTGGGAACCACCTGGATCAAAGGGTAAAGGAACTGGTTTGTGAAGGTATTTTTATTGCCTTCCCCCATCCCACCCCCAGAACTCCCTAATCCTTCAGTTCAAGATGGAAACCTCCAAATAAAAGAGAAACATTTGGAAGCAGAGCAGAGCCAAACCCTAGACGTCAACAAATCCACCTTGTCTCCTGAGGCAGGAGTCTTTTTCCGGGTCATCAGTCACTCAGCTCTTTTTGAGATCTTCCAAAGATGGGAAGCTCCCGACTTCACAAGGCAACACATCCCATGCTTGTTAAACTCTGATCATTAGAAAGGTCTTTGCAAGTCAACCAAAATTACTTCCCTAGAAGCAAGGAATTCGAGAGCAGGAAACTGTCCTCATCTGGATCTGGTCCACATGCCCTTAGAGAGCAGGTGCATAAGAAATAACTTGGAAATGAACAAATCATTTAATGGGTAGTCTATCCATCGGCTCCTACTCTATTCTCAGGAGCAATATAAATCATGTCCACCGTCTCTTCCAAACTACAGCATCTCAAACATTTAAGACACTTGCATGCACCCCTTCTGTTTTTTCTGATCCAGCCCCAATCCCCCAAATCTCAAAACTATGCCATTTATTACACAATTTTAAAAACATGATTAGTTATTGCCACTGACTTTCCTTCACTCATTCACAACCACTAGTTCATTTATTTACTCATTTTTTTCTAAAAGGAATTTGTAGTTTAAAAAGTGGGAGAGTGTGATAAATATAATAAGGTTAATAAGCTAGAAATGAACATGTGGAAAACAGGATCGAGAGGAGAAATCTACCAGCCTGGGCAACGTGGCAAAACTCCATCTCTACAAAAAATGCAAAAACCAGCCGGGCATGGTGGTGCATGCCTGTAGTCCCACCTCCTTGAGAGGCCGTGGTGGGAGGATCACTTGAGCCTAGGGTGGTAGAGAGGGTGCAGCCAGCCTTGATCATGCCACTGCACTCCAGCCTGGGCAACAGAGCGAGACCTTGTCAAAAAAAAAAAAAAGAGGAGAAATCTAGCATGTCAAATGAAAGGCTTAGAGTTCTTATGATTGGTAACAAAACTTGATTCTAACATTTCTGGGACGGAGGTGAATAGGGAAACATCATATATTTCACAACCCCTTATTATAAGGATAAAAATGACTAATTCTGTAGAGGAAACAAGGTTAGTCCCTGTGTCAAGGACAGATGTCTTGTGTAGGGCAGTGTAACCCAGGAAAACTGAGCCATGTAATGGCGAGCTGGCATCTGTATTCACGGTTCACAGCAGACACTAAAGCAAAAATCAAACAGTTGTTTCTTATAATAATTTACAACAAAGGCTTGAAGGCATAAGATTAAGATACAATTTTGAGTGATTATAAAAAGGATTATGTTGATGTCGTCCCAATGTATACATGTTTTCTTCAGTATTTTAATTTTATTCAAAGGTATAACTTAGAATAGACAGGCAACTTGTTAGTCATCTTCTAAATGACTGTCCCTTAACAAAACTGTTCCTCTCATGGGATTTGGGGCACCGGAGAGAAGGCCGTCTAAGATTATATCCTCCTGTGAGAGTCTGAAGTACCCTGATCCCATATTTTTGATGAAGTGGCTTCATAAATTTTAGAAGCCATATAAACAAAAAGGAAAGTGAATAATTTGTTATAAAAATGAGGACCTTGAACAAAGATGTCACAAGCCTGCTGTCAAACAGAAACAGGCCACCGAGGTGCCTACTCAGTAAAGCCAGATTTTCTGCAGGACATTGTTCTGGGAGAGCAGGCGGTCACAGGTGTTAATTTTCTATACCACTATTGCTAGGAAGAACATTTCCCCCAGTTCTACAGGTTAAGAAACTAAAGCTGAGGCTTTCAGAGGTTTATCAAAGGTCACGGAGCCAGAAGTAGCCAGGGAAGGATCCAAATGTCAGGCTGTCTGGCTCCAAATCTGCCGTTTGCCTATGATAACACCTGGGCTCCCTGGGGCTCACAGCGCAGTGAAGAAATACAGGATCACGTGGGTAGGCCGACGTGATTATGACATTTTGGGGGGTCTATCAGATGGCCCCAGGCGTAAAGTCAGGTCTAGACAGGAGCATGCTGGCTAAGATTTAAACACCAGCTTTCCAGGAGAACACGGGCCCTGGTTTCACAGCACTTGCCAATTCCTGCGGTGTAAATCCTCCCGTGACGGCACACGCTTGGCTCCAGCACACCGCTGGGTCCAGAGGGCTGCTTCCAGAAGCCGCATCTGAGAAAGTCTACCCGGCACCTGGCTGGCCCTCAGTGAACTGAATAGTCTCCTGTTTTCCTTCATGACACCTCCACCACCACCACCTAACTTGTTTTTTAAAGTTATTTTATAATTTGAGCTGTTTCTGGAAAAGGAAAGAAACAATGGATAATATAAGAACCAAATCAAGCAAATCAAGATCCCAGGAAAAAACCCAGAGCCAGCCTACTCCCGAGTCATATCCCTCCTGGAAAACCAGAGCAGCCTACAACACTCCAAGAGAGAGTGTATTCTCAACATCGACGTGCGCGCAAAGCTACTGAAATTTGAACCTAATATTACATTATGCCCGCTCAGTGTTGGAGCCAGAATCACACTGCTTACTTTTGAATGAGCTCTGCAATACTGCGGACATAGGCAAATGAAGGAACAACAGTAACGCCTGTGTCGAAGAAGTTGTAGGGCCTGAATAATGCTTCCAACGCCTAGCAATTCACCTACTAAGAAAATACCTTGAGGGTAGTTTTCAATGCTTTTTATTTTTATTGTTTTTATTTTTTATTTTTTGAGATGGAGTCTCACTCTGCTGCCCAGGCGAGTGTGGTGGCATGATCTTGGCTCACTGTAACCTCCACCTCCCGGGTTCAAGCAATACTCCTGCCTCAGCCTCCTGAGTAGCTGGGACTGCAGGCGTGCGCCAACACATCTGGTTAATTTTTGTATTCTCGGGAGAGATGGAGTTTCACCATGTTGACCAGACTGGTCTCGAATTCCTGACCTCAGGTGATCCGCCTGCCTCAGCCTCCTAAAATGCTGGGATTACAGGTATGAGCCATAGCACCCAGCCTGCTTTTTAAATATACATATTTAAAAAAAATACTTCTGGTTAAAGATAGTGGATTAAAACAAGCATGGAGCACTCTCTCTCCTGAAACCCTAATAAAACGACAATAGAGGATTTTTAAGATGAAACTCACAAGGACAAAAAAAAATGGGAGAGGAAGCAACGGCAACAAGATTTTGAAAGTTGGAACTAAGACAGGTGAGTGGTGACCGACTCAGCAGATCCAAAGATGGGCCTCGAGCTAGTGAGAGGCAAAGCTGCAAAGAACACAGTCCAGACCTCACAACCCCCAAAAGCCTCAAGAGTGGGTGGCCCCAGCTTCCACAGGCAGTGGGTACAATGGTGGAGCTAAGGCCAAGGGGACCGATGGCAACTCTGTTTAAGAAGCAGTGCGAATCCGCAACCCCCTCTCTCCAGGTAGCTGGGTGACGGTACCTCCGCACCTGGCAGAGAGTAAAGGTTTGTTCTCGGAGAGAGTAAGACCCAGGGCATGTAGACTAGAACACGCCAGGCTCAGCGAGAAGCAGGAAACGAAGCACAGGGGGATTAAGTCACGGTTGACACACTACATTGGAAACCTCCCTTGTCTTCTTCCTCTTAGCTCCCGAAAACTGACAGCCAAAGTTTACACCCAGCAAGCTGGAAATCAGGATTCTTTCCTGGGAGATCTCAACAAACAAAATGAAAGAATCAAGGAAACAGAAAAAAATGGTTTCTTTAGGTCACCAAACAGGTAAGACCACACTCGACAATCCCTTCCATGCGCCTCCTTGCGTTATTCTGTGCCTCACTCCTAAATATGAGCAGGCAGCAGAGGATGACCAAATACTTGAGGAAAACATAAGACACAAAGGAGAAGAAAGCAAACAGCAGCAGCCGTCTTCGGGGAAGGGGAAACAATACAGGAAGAATAAAACTGAAACAGAGCAAAACAGAACCAGGTATCAAACATTCTGAGAGATCAATGAAAATACCGCATCCATGAAGCAAGAACAGAATGCCATCGAAAAGGAAGATGCAGACACAGTAACAACAAAGAGAAGCTCTTGGAAATTAAAGTTATTACAGCAGAAAAGAAAATCTCAATAGAATATTTATAAGATAAAATTTTTAAAAAGTTTGACAAACAAGAAAAAAAAGACAAAAAAAATTTTTTTTGAGACAGAGTTTTACTCTGTTGCCCACGCTACAGTGCGGTGGTGTGATCTTGGCTCACTGCAACCTCTGCCTCCCGGGTTCAAGCAATTCTCCTGCCTCTGCCTCCCGATAGCTGGGATTACAGGCACATGCCACCACACCCAACTCATTTTTCTATTTTTAGTAGAGACAGGGTTTCGCTATGTTGGCCAGGCTGGTCCTGAATTCCTGACCTCAGGTGATCTGCCCACCATGGCCTTACAAAGTGCTGGGATTACAGGCATGAGCCACCATGCTCGGCCCCCCAAAACTTTTAAACTAGACAGTAAGGCCAAATAGTAGGAGTTACAAAAAGAGTGAAAAAGAAAATGCAAGGAAAAACACTGTCAAAAAAAAAATGAAACACTATTTCCTAAAACAGGCCAACATGGATTTGTAGGCTGAAAGGTCTGCCAAGCGCCCGCCCAAGGGATGCCATTAAAGCCACACCAAAAGACGCCCTGTAAAGTCTCACAACACTAAGGAGAAAGGCTTCAGGAGAGGAAGCGGGAGGGGAAGGTGAAGGGAGAGGGAGATGTTTTACATAAATGATCCAGATTCAGACTTTTCAACAGCAACACTAGAAGCTCTAAGACCATAGAGAAACACCTTCATAGTTCTGAAGAAGACGGCATCGAACCTGGAACGCTAATGCCTAGCCAAAACCCACGAACCAAGTGTTAAGGTGGATTAGAGAGAAATTTCAGATCCAAGATAACAAAAAACGTATCCCTTTCGTATATTTAAATGAAAAGCCACATTACATAGCTCAGCTGCAAACAGCCTCTATGTAGTCAGAGTAATACTTTATATAACCTTTACATAAACCATTGATCCAACCAGAACCATGACAGATTGTCAGGGCACTGGGAAGACAAGAAGTGAACATTCACAAGGCGTAGGATCGGGGTGGCTGGTGGCAGATCAAGGTCACATTAAAGAACTAAACCTTCATGTTTCATAATGCTTACACAGAAGGCTGGTGATTCTCAAACTCTTGTTTCAGGACCTCTTCATAATCTTAAAAACTAGCACGAGCCCCAGAGAGCTTTTCCTTTATTCCTCAATATTTTTATCTTGTTTTTCCAATTTGCTTAGTTTTCTACGTATTTATTAGGAATTCAGTCCAAAACTCTCCTTGTTCTGTAACTCTGCTCTCAAAACGTTCCAACATAGTGGATAATCGTTCCCTAATCATGGCATCTTTCTGAAGAAATCATTCCCGGGGTCTCCTGATCCACTCCAGTCTGGACCGGTTGCTCTGTCGTAAGACCAAGCAGAGGTAAAATACACACCTACTGATAGTCACCATACCAGAAATTACATGAAAACTTTAAAATACGTATGCAGTTATTTATTTTAGAATAATGATAAACCCACCATATGTTGGCATAAATAACATATTTTATGAAATGTAGTTATTTTTTAAACAAAAAATTAGTAAGAAAAGTGGCATTGTTGTTTTACATTTTCGCAAATCTCTTTTTTTTAGAGACAAGGTCTCACTTTGTGGCTCAAGCTGGATTGCAACGGCATGATCTTGTAAGGCATGACCTTGAACCCCTGGTCTCAAGTGATCCTCCTGAATTGGCCTCCCCAAGTGCTGGGATTACAGGTGTGAGCCACCATACTCAGCCCACAGATCTCTTTAATGAGTTGATTATATTATTTTGGTTATGTGGCTTATGTCTGGATATGTGGTTTCCATTGAAATATATGAAGAAAACCCAGCCTCACAGAGACATGTAGCTGGAATATGGAGCGTATTTTAATAGCCTTTTCAGGTAACTGTGGGCACCATCCTCAGAAACTACACCGAAAGTCAGCAAGTGGTAGTTTCTTAAAATTTCACTGAAATGAGCAACCTGAAACTATTAAATATATTAATAAACTTTTAGTACCACATTGTACTAAAATCCATTAGGCTACCTTGTACTTTGAATGGATCTTATGTTGCAAGATTTCGTAACATAATGCAAAGGTCATTTGGAAAATACTGGTTTACTGAGTTACCTGCACCGTCCAGATGTTGATGCATTCCATTCTACAGTATCAAAAAATTACATTTGTTACTATCACCAGAAATCTTACCAGAAAAGTATTTTAGTATTGGAAAGCTTTCAGGTCCATGGTGGTAGAATCAAATTTTCAAAATTTTATCTTTTAATTGAAAGCTCAAAATTTTGTTTGTGTTTGTTTGTTTGTTTGTTTGAGACAGGGTCTTGCTTATTGCCCAGGTTGGTCCGGAACTTCCCTAGACTTGAGTGATCCTCCTGCCTTAGCCTCCCAGATGGCTTGGACCAAAGGCATGCACCATCGTGCCAGCCCCAAATTTTATGATTAGTAAACAAACCGTGTTACTCATTTTCCTTTAAGTGGCAAGCTTTCATTCCTTGTAAGAAAATGTCAAGATACCTAGGTCTGAATAACCATGGTTTGTTATTCCTTCAAGTAAAGATGTTTTCTACTGCTGGTGGCGGACAGGCTAGCAGAGCTCGCAGCTAAGGCAACTGACCATCCTGTGCCACCTGAGTACTTCACATGTCAACATACATTGCTTGGTTCAATAAAATTATTTTTTCTGCCTCATCAAATAAACTCAAGTAACACTGCACTTCTTAAAAAAAAAAAAAAACCTTCAAATATCCAAATATATGACAATGAGCAATCGCACGATCAGCATAGCTTGGCATGACCACCTTGATTCACACTGAGAAGCCAGCAACTTACCACCATTGCCTTTGCACCGTTCAAGCAAATGGCAACACCGTAGAAAAGGCAAATAGAATCGGAGTCGTATATAAAAATAGTTTTGATCTCATAAACCCAATGAAAGGGTCTTACAGACTCAAGCGGTCTATGGCGTACACTTTGAGAACTGCTGTAATAGGAAATCTATCACTAAGAAAATCAAGAAGTATTCACTTGACCAGCCTTAAAAAAAAAAAAAAAAAAGAAAGAAAATCAAGAAGTAGCAACCTAAGAATGTTAAAATATGGAGATAAATATTAATGAACCTTGGGAAAGCAGGACACGCCCCACCGCATTTGCAGCGTTGGGCTGCTGTCTTTCACATAGAGCCTTATCAAATGATTCAGCTCTTTAAGTGATGTGCATGTACCATTTAATTTAAAAACTAACAGAAAAAACCCAACATTTTAAAAATGTATACTTCACAGGTAACTTAAGCATTCTCCAAAACATAATTTACTGTGTCAAAGACTCAAGGGAGTATGGTATCTTTTCAGAGGGCAAACATGGTTATATGCAGTGAGCTTGAAATATAATTTCATTTTTAATGTGGGTGCATTATAAGCTATGGCTCCCTATTAGCCAATTCTACTAATAAAAATGGATAAAATTTAACTTATTCCAGTTCTGCCAGGAAGGCTGTATACTTGTGTGGACATGTGAGTGTGTGTACATGAAAATGGGGTTTTTTTGAGAGTGGACATAGGGCAAACCCTCAGATCATGAAGCACTAGAGCTAACCTGGCGAGCGGGGGGAGGGAGAGAGAGAGAGAGGGAGGGAGAGAGAGAGAGAGAGAGAGCCTGGCTTAGGGGTGAGCCTCCAAACCCCAGGACCACTGCAGTCTTCTGCGGTGCTTACTGTCCCAGAGTCACTTACAGGGGACTGGCTTCAGGTGAAGGTGAGCACACCTCCAATCCCTCCCCAACCATCGACTTTTCTTGAAATACTCCTTGGGCTGGTCCAGTGTTCAGAAACATCCCACCGACTGGATATCTTCGGTCCTATAGACTCAGCGCACATTCCTAATAGAAATACAATGCTAGACACACTGAATGCAAAGGTCAGATGTGTCACAGTGCGGAAAGGGCTACGGGAGGAGGGCTGCTAACCCTTTCCCCCTTGAGGTGCAGTTGAGGCACCATCTTTCCAGCATGACTTAGGTTCACGTCTCTCTAGGCAAGGCAGGAGACAGCTGTGGAAGGAACGAGGGACCTACTCAGCCACGCTCCTGTTTACGGTGAAAACATCCTGGGCCAGATTAATTAACATAGTCATTATGTTGGCAGTTTTCAAACACGGCGATAAATGCTAGCAGCATCATATGTGCAAGACGAGAAAAAAAGAGCAAATCTGGGCAATTCAGGACTGTGACGTCGATGTGACTCAGCGTCACGAGCAGCCGGATTTTGCTTGGGTAATTAAAAGCACATACCGCAGGCAGTAACTTCAGTCTCGCTTTCATCGAAGGAAAAGTATTTTCCATGTGAGCTACTGTACAGACTTCTCCTGCTCCTTCCATCAGGGAGAAGTATCCATCCAGACAGAAAGTGATCATGTAAATCTTCTCCTTAGAATTTTTAAAAAATAC